>BLXT01007308.1:1903469-1927676 GCA_019648995.1 Plakobranchus ocellatus | reverse complement strand
CCCTCCCATGACATGGGTCTAGGGTGTATAGGGGCAGTATTCATATGATCTTTTGGTTCATTATCAGAAATCGAGAAAAACAGAGGCAAGCCTACATAAAATCTTGGGTCAGGTATATCATATAATTGAGATCAATTGCAAGGGTATGAATACAAGCGTGCTCCAGTCTTTATTGCTTCATATTATGTTCTAGTATACTGATTACTGCTGTAGAAAAAGTTCACATTGATATGGCTTATCAAAAAAATAAACTATGCCCAATAACCTAACTTTTACTTCTAAGGCTCTAATCAAATGCCCGACTGTATCTGTTATCTAAGAGAAACATTTTTACATGGCCACCTTCACTGGGTACTTTAGATAAGTACAAGTGTGTTAGAATCACTGTCGATAATTTTTTTAACGGATTTTCTTTATAAAAGTCGCTGCATGTTTTATATTTTATCAGGTGTATTCTATGACTGCAGCTTGAGGAATCTTGAATTTCTACATAGGACAATTGGATAAATTATGCCTGGGGACAAACAAACAAATGAGAATCATTTCTATAAAAGCCAAACTGGAAAAAACAGTTTGACAATTTGTGGTAGAATGACCGAACATAAAAAAAATGTAAGAAGTCAAAATGCCCACATAGCCAAAACGGTAAAAAGCATGCTAAGAGATGGACGTGATTAGATTTTCTTTCTTCCCTTGCCAGAGTGGCAAGTTTGGAGGAGCCACACATTGCACTGCCTCAGCTTAAATATCCTGACAATTTAAGATAGAAATGTCTGAAGTACAAACATTATGCTTTTTTTCACAATTTTGTAGGATAAGGGTATAACAGTGAAGTGTTCTGTGTTTTGTTGTTACACATAGATTCTTCTTGGTTTTGAAAAATATTTCATTTCTAAAAGGCAATTTTGGCCTGGCTGATCCTTGACAAAATTTATACAATGAATTCACCATCCTTTGTGATGTATGCACCTAGAAGTGTCTTTTTCCTTCCTTGAATTTTATATCCTCTACAATTATGTTACATGTTTTCTCTACTTTGTGGTTGATGATTATAACTTTTGTCTTTTTGCTGTTGAGATCAAGATTCTTTTAGTTTTAGTAAATCAGTTGCATTTTCTGGAATTGAGACTATCATCTGTACACTGAGTATTTTTTTTTCTCTTTTCACTCACTTGGATTTTAGGCATTCCTCTAGTTTCCTCATGATGTTTTTGCTGTACAGGAAAGAAAAAATTTGACGATAGCACACAGCCTTGTCTTACTCCATACTTTTTTTCAAAGACAAGCATTGGTTGTGTAGGAGTCTTAAGATTTAAATATCATTTATCCATGCAGGCCTGAAACAAATTGACAGGTGCTTTAATAGGAAAGTTTCCACCCAAATAATTTGATGTCTTTTTTTCAAAAGAGCTATTTTGCTTGCTATCTTTATTGCAGCAATCCGCTCCAAGTACATTGGTTATCTCCAGTTTTATCTTGTTCCTGACTCTCTCAATATGATTCTTAAAATTGTCTTTGTGATGTAGCTCATTAAACTGATAGCTCAGTTTTGTTCAAATTCTATGGTCCCAGTTTGTTTGGTAGAGCAATACATATAGATTTTGCCATGTCTGTTGGTATGCTGCGCTGTCAGAGAGGAATGATAATTTTTTAGGACTTTGATTTGCACAGATGTTTTGTTAAAACAGCTGTATTTCTCATTTCAATTTGTCAGACAGCTGCACAAATGTCATATTTCATGAATGGCAGACCTGCAAAATTCCTTTTCATAACATCAATCTTGTTTCTCTGTTCATCAAAAAGTTCTTGCATGTATTGCAATCGTCTGTTTAATATTTCCTTTCTTTCCAAAATGATGCCTCCATTCATGCCTTTCAAGCATCCATTCGATTTTGTTCATACAATTTCTGAAACCTTTTTGTACATTATTTGTGGCACAATCTTTTGAGGTGATTGGATCTGGTGACCTTGATCACTTGATCATTCAGCCATGTGTTTTTGGCTTCACATTTTTACATCACCTTTTTCTGCAAACATTCATTTTTCATAATAAGGCTTCCTTCTGTTTTTTATCCATTAAGTTAGCATTCTGTCTTCCATTTTCGTTTTGCTCTTTCTTCCATTTTTGGTATAATTTCAGTGGGTGTCTCTTATACTGCCTTTTGAATTAGTATCATTTCTCTTCTACTTTTTCCAAAATTTTAAGAGTGTAAAATTTGTTTTTTTTAAACACTGACATGATATTTACTTTTTATTTCTGGATCTACCTTCAGTATAGCTAGGTTCATTGTCTTCACATGTTGTCCTTATTTCTGGGGTTTTTTTTTTTTTTTTTTTTAAAGTTTGATTTTTTTTCCTTTACAGAACATGATCATAATAAATATACATTAAAAAGGTGTATGTAATTTGATATCACCAAACCTTAAACATATTTAGACATCTTAATTCTTGGAAATGAACACTTGAGCTTTTACAAGTGTGCAAGTTTGACAATGAAAACTACATATGAAAATAAAAACAAAAAAGCTGGTGTGTTACATTACTCATTGTATAAAGAACAAAAATATTGAAGAGAACTGTAGAGAAAGCACAGAAAAGAAAAAGTTCTACAAACTTACTTGAAAAATTCCACTTCCCATCATTATAGAATGATCTCTCAGCTATCTCTCTCATATGAGTTTGCCGTGCATATAATACTGTAAGAAAGATGAAAAAAAAAATGGCAGAAATTTGAAATTACAGATGTTTTCAAAAGATTCATACCAGCCATCTTAAAGATCTGAATTTTTCACACTATCTTCCTCTTTAGGCGTTCTGCCTTATCGATCATATTCCTCCAATCAAACCTTTTCTCAGTTAACTTTATAAAATTTTTGTTGCTACCATTACCTATTGCCCTTGAGTTAAGACTTTCAATAAAAATAATTCTCTGGCTATCTCTACTGCTTTTGCCTTCAGTTTTTCCTGTGTTTGCTAAATGTTCTAAACTCTTATATCTGCAAATGTGTCCCAAAAATTCTAGTTGCCTATGCCTTATGGTTTTAATTAATCAAATAATGAAAAATAATGAAAAAAAAATTCACATTTCACCAAATAGTCATATTCACAGTCATAAATATGCAATAGCACATTAAGAAACCTACAAACCTTCTGTCTTTATGCAAATTTTAAAAGAAGCATTGCTTAAAATACAAACCTGATGGAAAGGTGAAAAAAGTGCATTTTTCCAAACAGCGGGCCAACAACCCTTTTTTGAACTTTGTTTGACCATCAGCTGCAGTGGATTCACTGTTTGAAGCTCCTTGACTTTGAAGTTTTGGTCTCATGCTTAACCTGTCCTTCTCTGACTTTTCGAACAAGGGCTCAAAGCCTGAAGGAACTTGGTACTGGGCAAATAGGCAAAGAAAAATAATTGAAACTGGTTTGTCCTACGTTAGGTATCAAAACAGATTTATTTAACGAGCTCTACAATAATAATGAATGAATAATACTTATCATGAACCAGATAAATGTAGCATACAATAACATAGTTCACATTTGAGAAAAACCTAAAATAATTATACAAAAGCCTGTAAATGGATATGTAGATGTAAATACCAGTTGAAATGTAAAATATTTTGTCTTCCATTGCAGGCTTTGAATAAGAAAACTTTACTGCACATTTTTAAAGTGGTCCAACAAAGGGGTATCCAAAATTAACCCCTATCAAACTCTCAGGAAGGACTTTGAGAATAAATCTATGTTTCAAAATTGACAGAATGTAACCCATAGCTCATATAACTCATGTCAATATATTAATTATGCTATTAAATGGCCATGCTTCTTCACTTAGTAAACTGAAGACTGAAGAAGGCATATATGTTAGGTATTATACTATTATTCTAACAAAATATATGACACACATTTCCTTTAAATGCTATAATATTGATTTTTTTGAAAGAGTATATGTTTTCCTGATCTTTTCTGCCATTAATTTTGAATTTTTTAAATTATACATTCCAAAATTCCGTAGAGCCAATTTTTTTTGTCTTTTTTCCTTTAAACACTAATTAAACAATATGTTTCTTAACGTTAAATTCTGTAAGTACCTCCTTAAATGCCCTCAATGGGACTGGCTCTCTCAGAGGTTGATCCTTGTCCAACACTGTAGAAACACATTACATTTAATTGAAATCAAACTGCAATTAAACTCCTCACATTCATCTACTTCACAAAGAAGTATAATGATGTTCATATGATACACATGAATATCTGGAAAAAGTATATAAATATCTAGAATTTTAAATTCACATATGCTTTTAAAAAGCAGAAAAACATTAGATGAATTATAAAAAAAAAAGAAGTGTAAATCATTGTAGAGTGAGCAATGGCACAAAATATTTGAATTTAACAATGAAAGCTTTTTGACAAAACATAATTGCTACTCACAATTTATGACCGTTTCATTTGCATTCACATTGGCTTCTATTCATTTAGATTTTCTTGGAGTTATTTTTAAGTCTGCTTCAAAAAACTCACTAATCCATTAGTTTGGTATAGTATTTTTTTTATAGGATTTTATTCATTTTGTCCTTCAATTTTGTATACATAAACAAATCTTATCTTCAGGTTAGTTTATGATGCTAGCTGTTTTGAAGATTTTTCTTCCTATTAAAAATTACTACATGTTTAAAAAAAAATAGTCAAGAGCAGTTTGTGAGAAAATGGTGCCTTTATATCATTATATACCTGTGTAGCACCCTGGCACACAAACCTTTACTGCACTATGTGTACCTGTTTAACGCTGGTATCATAGCTATGTATCACTCTGCTTACCTTGACATCAATCAGTTTTGTAAACTAAAGTGGCCTTGTTTACTGGTTTTTTTTTAAACCAAAAAGTTAGTTTCATTTCTTTTATCCAATTTAGTTTAGAATGTTATCATGGAAAGACATTATTTTTGGCAGGGAAATATTGGGATTAGATCCTAAGTCTAGCACAGCTTTCACCATCGGGGAAAAATAAACCAAAATGGCACAGTTTAGATCTAAATCTATGGGAAACGTTTATCTGTGACAAATTTATAAAGTATTTCTTTGCACCAAAATCTTAGGACAATGATTTTTGCTTTACAGATTGAGGAAGGCAAGAGAGATGAAGAAGATGATATTCCTTGATGGAGACAAGATTTAGCTTGAGAAGTTGCAGCAGGTGAGCAGAATGAAAGCTATACTAGTGACTCTTGTTAGTGCACCTACCCAAAGCAGATAATTAAACCTAAAAATTGTCTGCACAGGCCATGCCAATATAACATAATACATTGTTTTATATTTTAGACCACAGTGATTAAAAATTTACTCTTTTATCTTTACAAATCTTTTGGACAAAAATTTGAGCAGTATGACTGCAGAAAAAAAAGTTTGATGTTAAGTCTGCAGCAATCAAATGAAGTGCAATATTGTCCATAGACTTGACACTACCAACACTGCCTTTCGTTGGGATAGGGTGGAACTACTAATAAAAAAGGAACATATTATTTACTAATAAAATGCATCAAAACTCAAGAAATATACACTTCTAAATAGGTAAAGAAAACTAAATGTGATAAATATCAATTTTTTGAATGCGTTTTCTAGTCTTGGCTATCTTATTTTGTTGCTATGGTCACGTTTAAAGATTGAACAAGTTATAGCAAAAACTATTTCAGAATATTTATAAAACTGTTTTTCCACCCATAACTTATAATGCTCTGAAAAGAAAATTTTCTTTTCTCTATAATTTTTCAAAAATATCCCAAAACAGCAGAGAATAATGCTCAGATGTTATAGCCAGCACATTCACTAGTAACAATAATATCTAGATCATTGCAATGGAAAAAGATTTAAGGTCAAATTTATAATAAACCAAACCAAAACATAAAATCTTTTTCCTTCTTTTTTTTTTACTCATGTCGTTTAATACATTCTGAGTTAATATGGCAACAAAAAAGCATTCAAGCAGGCACATTATGGTAAAGAATGAGGACAAAAAAGTAAGTAGATATACCTGGCAATTCTGAGCCTAATGATTCTCCTATGATTTCTGCTGTCCCAGTTGGCATGAGATTGGGACTGCTATGTATGTATGTGATGTCTTTGCCATTCACATCTTAAGTGTAAAAAAAAAGGTTAAAAAAAATATATGGTAGGATGAGGTAAAGTAATCTGGACATAAAGACAGTAGAGTACAAAATTAATCATCTTGTATATTATGCACTTCATGAATTACGAATAAGTTGCACAAAAAGAAAATCTTTGCGATACTGATTAAAGCAAACAAGGCCTATTTAAATGCAAAACTTATAAACAAATGAGTAACATTCAAAATATATTCGCTTAATTTTCACTTATCATTATTGTTTTACAGTTACCAAGGATCAAATAGCCATTTTTCTTTTGCTCTTTGATGACAGCAGGGTGTACTTCATTTCCATCCTTCACTTCCAGTGTTGAACCAACTGTGAAAAAACTGCTGCCATTGTTGTTGAAATTCCAAGCCAACTGAAATTATTGATTGATTAAACATTTTGCATTTCCCAAAAAATAAATGAATCAAGGTACCTCTATCTTATCAGCTAAAGGCAAATTAAGGAAACGTCAAAGGAACCATAGCAACAATTATTATGAAGATTGTTAGAAGCCAAACACTATCATAGAGTCTGTTTAATACAGAATTAACTTGTTGAACAAACAAATAAAACAAAAAATGCTATAAATATCTATGCTGGAAAACAATGAAGAAACAGAAAAAAAAATCATAAAGCAATCTTTGCCACGGCTGTTATAAGCTTCATTTTAGTTGGCGCACCACGACCCACCGTCGAGTTGAGGTCATGGGGTCAAACTATCTGGCACAAGTCCCCAGCAGAATAGATCAATATGACCTAGAAATATGCGCTTTCATATGTGATGTTTAAAAAAATTCCTAAAAAATTATTAAACACATGCGTGATATGAAAAGTAGTTAGATCGATTACACGTATGTTGCTGTAAATTTCAATATAACTTTTGTCGTAGTCGTATCAATAATTTTTATAATGAGTCGAATCTTTATTATGAGTCTTATAATAGTCATTTCAGTGGCAAAGTGTATCATATTAAAATTAACAAAATGAACACGCTCCTCAGCAAGGATTGTAATAAAACCTCACATACACAAAGGTCATAGTGTTAGAGGTTCACCTTGCAAGTTTTGTTGATTTGATCCTACAATGAACCGTTTGTTGTGCCAGTACTGGCAACATCATAGCAGGAAGCGTCACTATCCCTTATCGCTGCAGTGCTACCAGTTATCGCAGGCATACAGATAATAATCCGGTCTACATCGTTGGTTAATACTAATAGTGGCCAATGTTAAAACATTTGCTTTGTTTAAGACGTTAAAGGAAATGACTTGTTTTTTAATCTTATTTGTAATCCAATCAATAAACATGTGTGTGAGCATGTGTGTTTGTGTGTGAACATGTTTTTGTTATTTAGAGAAGGGGCTGAGTCAAACGCTCTGTTTAATTTCTCAGTTTTCGCTTTTTGGTTTGAGGTATGTACGTTTGCAATAGAGGTGTAACTTGAAGAAGGTGGCATTCCATTTTTGTATTTATCTTCCTGTCCTCCTGCCATATGCCAGCTGCGCTGTTTTGTAATTTTGCGATAGATGATTGAATAAGCTCCCCACCTTGCTCTCTCAATAGACCAAGTCATATCTTATGTTCTAGAATAAAAGGAAGGCAATGGCACTCTAGAATGTGCTGTTTCAGAATACCTTTCTTTTTAAATATCCTCCTGTAAGTTGCCATATATGAGTCTATATTTATTTGAATGCTTGATAATGAAACCGGAGCTATAGGATAGGTGTCTGATATATCGTTATGAACAAGAGTGTAGGCCTCACTGAGCAGAGTTTTATTTCATTTGCATTATCAACAATGAAAGGATCACTGGTTCATTCAAACGATGTCCTGACTATTGAGGCTGTGATGTCTTTGAAAACCTCTGGGTGTAGATATTTGTTAAAGTGATTGCCTGTAAAAGAACAACTATGATATAACTGTGGTGTGATAGCATGTTTATCTTGCACTACATCAAGTTAAGAATATACAAGGCCAGATCGGGATGTTAGTGGTGTGTGTGAAATTCAACTTAAAAATATATGAGGAGTTTTTGAAATATTTATAATTGTTTATAATCAGGGAACAGTCTTAAGGGAAATAAAAATTCTGCTTAAATGTAGTAAAAGATAGAAAGTCCGTATTTCAATTAAAAAAAAAAAAAGCACTAACTGATATGTCCTTCACATAGGAATGCTTCATTGATTATGCTTTACTATTTTTATTCTTCCATAACTAATCTGATTTTCGGATCAAATTTACAAAATTCGTGACTTCATCAGCGGCCGAGCATAATAAATACAGTGGCTCAACTGACCGGGTCGCGGCATCGCTAATTCCCGCGCCTCGCCTGCGCCCATCCCACCCCCACAAGCTTATGTCTTGTGGGGCTTGTTGTCTAGCATCTCCCTGCAAGGTAATTAATTACCTTGCTCCGTCGGCAACTAAAAGTCAAGATTCTGGCCAAAATGAGCAACCGTGTTGCACATCTTAGGAAAGTACCTTTATGCCAGGGGCATGCAAAATGTATATTCCTGGTTTCCCTGTGTTGAGATCAAACTTCATGTACCAGCCATCAATCTCCTCCCTGTACACTTCCTTTTCTTTCAATTGAATGATGATTTGCACACGTTTGCCTAACTGTGAACACAGAAATAGGAATTGGAATTTCTCTTTTTCTTTTTTTAACATCTAAAAAAAAAATGGTTTGAAAATACATTACGAAAAACAAATCAAACTTCAAAATTTCATCATATATGTTTTTAATTCATTAACTCACAAGCTCTGCTATAAAAAAGAGTAGTATTCCATTGAAATGTAAATCTTGTGCTAATGTCAGAAACAAATGCAGCAAAATCATTACAATATGTCTGTAACCAGTCCAAATGAGTCATTATGCTGATTTGAGATCACTTTACGCTAAATTTTTCCAAAGCTTTAATGAAAGAAATGATGAAGGCAAGATCATGGTTATTACTTGATTTAAAGACCAGCATTTAAAATTGTACAAAGTTTACACTCACAGCTTTTCTATAGGGTGTATAGTAGCTATTAATTTGAAAAAATAGACTAGTTTGATATAAGGTACATCAGAATGGCAGAACGAAGGCAGACATAAGCTGTGACAATACCTTCAACAAAGATCTCATCTTTGATAAGCAAATATGTGATGCAAAATTGGCAAAAAGAATAAGGGTCACATCATCTCTATGGTTTTGTAAAAACACCAGAAAGATTTTTAAAAAGTCTTGAATATCACCTCCACTGCCTCCATTCTTATATTGATACAGCTGGCATCTCGACATTTCCAAAAATCATTAGTGTGTGACTTGCCGTGCTGGTCAATAATAACACCAGAACTGTGGTATTCAAGTCTTTTTCCAGAGCCACTGCAAGTTAAAATTAAAAGGCATTTGTACGATTTGTGAATTTAAGAGAATCCATGAATGTGCTCTTACATTGTTACTACAAAATGAAGTTTTCATGCTGATGTCTACCCTCAGTGCAATCATGCAGAAAACACTCTTGACATATGAATGATCTGACTTGCTACCCTATTTTGCTTAAACTTCAATCATATGAGTGCTTCTATTTTAAAGAAAGGAGAAGCACCTATTTGATTGAACTTTGACGATCATCAGAATTAGTGATGACAATAGTATACTCTTTCATTCATTGTTTACTGTTTAGCATTAAATTTTTGCAGATTTTGAGATTGTGTTCAGGGATTATGATTTTCTGTTTAAAAATAATTGAATTGTTCTTTTTTTAAACTCCAGATTTCCAATGTCATCAAAAATTCAATTCATGAATTCCAAAATTCAACCAGCTGATGCATGTAATTATAGCAGAAAAAAAAAAAAAAGAAAAAAGAATGCAAAAAATGCAATAGCTATATTTCAAATACAAGCACTCACAACGTGAGATGAATATAGAAATTCCCAGACTTGAGAGCAGTCACAACTAGCTGGTCCCAGTAGAAAGGAGTCATTGGATCTAGCATCTGCATAGAGTGTCCACGTTTGTAAAAGTAGACACAACCCTTAGTATTAGATATGATACGCTCATCATCTTGTAATTGGCCATCCTTCACCATCTGCAACTTGAAGGATTGTGATGTCACATGTCCTGGCTGTATCACTTTGGCGAATTTCTAAGAACAGCAAGTAAAGTACACCAAATAACAGAATTGCAGCTCATATTTTATCTTTCTACTCCATTATAGTTGCAAAGGTTGCTACTGAGTATCTTTATTTGTAAATAATAATTTTATTGAACAGCTCTTGTCAACAAAAATTGTTGAACTATATATGTCTGAGAAGGAAGCTACATTTTAAGCATTTTAGTATCCCTGAAATGATATAAAACTCCTTTCTGAATAAGCTTTGTAGAGGTGAAATGTAGATAGGACTGCTTAATTCTTTGCAAAGATGTGCGGTTTTTTTTTTGGTATTTTCCAAGACAGAATTTTCCCCTCTCAAAAGCTTTATATGTGATATTCCTTGCATAAAAGTTAGACTAAAAACTTGTCGCTCAAACTGCAATGACATATATTTTCTTGGTAGCAGATGACAACTGCTGAGTGACACAGATGGAAAGTAAAAAGCTATATTAAATGATTCATCATATCTTTTCTATAGTCAATATAGTAAGAGAATGCAACAACCAACTCAAACTTATCTGAAAAAAATTGAATAACACAGAGTGTGAAGAGCTAATGCTTCACCCTTTAAGTTTTATCAAAACAAAAATGATTTTTGTCCTTTCCTGTAATACACTTTTCAGGCAGACAATTTCTCAAACACATTTTCTTTACTCACAGCAAAATGCCTGAGGCACTGGGAGCACATGACACAGCGCAAACAAGGCTCTTCATCATCTCGACCACAATAAAAGCATCTGAAGTAATAAAGAAATATTGGTAAGATGAAAATCTTGGTAAATGGATGATCAAAAATATAAATATAAGTATCATCAAATAGTTATTATCCAACAATAAAGTTGATATTATTTGTAGGGCTAATTTTTTTTATAAAGGTTAAAGCTATTGCTGCAAAAAAAATGCAGTTACTCTCTGTACTCAACACTTAGAAAATTTTAAAGAATTTAGGTCTGATATCTTATTTATTTACCGTGGTCAGAACATTCTAGGAATGTAAGTATGATATCTTATTTCTTCACCGTTGTCAAAACATTCAAGAAATATGAACCCCCATATGTAAGCCATCAATTAAATCACAAACTTTTCAGGAGGATCCATTTCACGGAAATGGACTTGTCTGAGCTGTTGTTTCACAAATTTCGATGCAGCGCTTTGGTAGCAAAAGTTGTGTTGTGGAATAACACATCCCTCTGTGAAAAAAAAGCCATATGGTTGAAGCAGTATTATCCAGAAACTAACTAATTTACTTTTTGTGCATAACTTATGGTCGAAGAGATTTGAGTTGAAACCTGTTGCAGTGAAGTCAAAGGAATATGAAACAGTTTTGAGAGAAGGCATTTAGTGTAACCCTTCTATTCTTAGAAAGAATTTTAAAAGAGTGTTAACATTTGAATTTTATATGTGCCAGACGCCTCCCTAGGTCCTGACAGCGCAAAGCTAAGCAAACACTATTGCATCACAGCCAGTAATAGAGCCATCTCTTTTTTTTTGAGGACTTTATTACGGTAAAACTTAGGCGATGATCTAATTGTAAAAGTAGTGGACTTCAGGACCAGAAAAGTTACTTAGGCGATGATGAAATTGTGAAAGCTCTATTAGGCGCAAGAGCCTCTTAACTGAAAGGGAAAGAGAAGGAGATAGAGAGATGGATAAAAAAGAGAGAAAGATGCGTGGATGGGCGTGTGCATTTACATTGTGTTGTGACGATGGGTGGCATTGGGTTAACTTTATTATTTGGGAGCTGGTTACTCTCCTTTATTAATCTTACTTATTTAATGCACTATGCTTAAACCAATATTTATACCAAAACAGGAGTCATACCCCCTAGAATTGCGGTTTAAATGTGTTCCACAGATATATATTCCAAAGTCAAATAACATGATGCATACAGAAAAAAGTGTAGGAAACAGCTCAACAACAACAAGAACAAAAACCAAAAACACAAGCAGGCTAAAATATCCACTCTTGAACACTGCCTTGGCCTTTAATAGAAAGGCAGCAAAGCTGGAATGAGGCATTTGATATAGAAAAATAGCTTGGTCTTCTCATTTTTCTGACAACGTTCTCAGTCTATTTTTAATCTGGATTTGAACCTAACAAAAGCCTAAAATAAAATACAAGACAAAAGATGTGATAGTTTTTATACTGCTGAGCTCTATGTAAATTAAATAACATTTCTAACATTTCCTGAAAAATGCAGATAACAGAATAGGCTGTGCAATGTCTTCAAAAAGACATCTTTCTCAAGAGGATTGAAAGCTAACATTACCTTTGCTAGAAGGTCCGTGTTCTTTGTAAATTATAGATAAAAAAGGTTCACTGTAAGACTCTTTTTTTTTTTTATTTGAATAGTTAACTTCAACACATTCATCTAGCATAGTATTGAGCAAAGTGAAGTTGGAACAGAAATCTACATCTAGAATCCAGATGTCAAAAATCTTATCTGGATTTGAGATTTTGAAGCTTGAATTTATGTCCATATCATCTGATGAGTGAGAATTCACTTTAGCAATTTGGTACAAAGCTGTTTTCCCACTAGAATCAAATCTGCATAGCTCATTGAGTTAGTTAAAAACTCATTTCTTTGGTTGGACAAGTTGGACAATCAAGAGCACACTTTTCCATTCCCTGCATACATTGTCACATTACTGAAAGTTAGATCTGTTACAAAGCGTCTATAAACATAATGGGGAATTTTTTTAGATTGCGGCTAAGGATTTCAGAGATCATAAATACCTCAAAGCTTTTAAATCTCAGCTGTAGATAGAAACATTATTTACTAATATTGCATCAATAGTTCTGTAAAATATTCAATTCTTTTAAGGGGATTACATCTTCTAAAGAAAGTTAAAATTTAATGATAGATAGATCCACATTCCAATATATTAAGAGGGTCAAATTCAAAGTCTCATTGTTCTACCTATCATCGATTTTGCCTTTTCAATGTCATTTATGTGGCATCTCTCTTTCGCAAAAATAAAAAAAAAATTAATACTGTAAATCCTCTTTAATCTTACATATATAAATTCCAGAAAGACAAAAACAGAATTCTAAAGCCTTCCTGCAGCTTAGAATATTTAATAGGTTTACAATTTAATTTTAGAATCATGAATCCTGAACATATTTATAGGTTTAAATCTAATAGAAAACTCTCAATGTTTACTTTCTTGATCACTGCATGAGACCACATTTCAGACCAGGCAAAGTTTGGGGCAAAAGTGGGTCACTGATGGAAATTAGACAGGCCAAAATTCTTATTTCTCTATATGTTGAGCTTTCTGGTGCAATACATCTCTGTGCATAAAGCAAATATAATTTGGTTTTGAGTTGAATTCATGCATATGGATCCACAACTTAGGATGTTGATTTGAATTAAGTCAAGTGGATCTGCAACTTAAAATTTTTTATTTCAATTCAGTCAAGTGGATCCACACCTAAGATTTTGATTTTTTATTCAGTAATGTGGATCCACAATTTAGAGCTTTTAATTGAATTCAGTCATATGGATCTTCCACTTGACTCAATTCCTGGGACTGCTACACAAAAGATAGTTCTATAAATATATCATTTAAAAAATTTCAAATATTTGAAAAATTATTCAGACCTCCTTGCTCTTCTCCCAAGTCAAAGAGTAAACCAGCAGTGATATTTTTGTGTGTTGGGCATTTACGTCTCTTGCTGGCCAGGGCTATGTAGTAGGGGAGGTGCCAGTTGTGTTCAATATTGACCATCTCTTCCGTTTTAAACTGTGCACACTCCGGACAAGGGAAAGTAATCTGAAGGTTTAAACAATTAGAGAATATTAGTAGAGTTTTTTTTTTGGTATTTCTAATGCTGAAAGTAAGAATGTCTTGAAATTGCAGAAAATAAATATCCATGGTTTAAAAACCCATACAAGATATAGAGATAAGGAATGAAATACATATTGCTCCCCTTAAGAGTTGTATATTAAAGATTTCATGATTTTCTTGAAAACTTAAGTTTGACCTAAATGTTGATGGTCATAGGTCTTTTTTGCTCAATGTTTTTCTCTCACAGCATTTTTGGCTTCAATATGAACTTTAACACACACAAAAAAAAAAAACCCATACACACAAAAAATATTGATCTAAACTTGTATAAGAAACCAACAAGTTGTCCTGTCCGTTTTGTTTTTAATTAAGGATCTAATTCAAGTTATCTTACTTCCAACAATTTCAAAACTAAAAATTATTTCATAAATGATTTGTGACAGGCTGTGACTTCTGAACTAAGCTTTCTGACCTTACTGATAATGCAGATAAACTTACACAGGGGTAAACTTTCGTCTTCAGGCAGGTGTAGTCTACAACAGTCATGACCTGGCGCACACAGGCATACATAACTTTTGTTGCCATAGTGGTTGAGGTGTAGTCGTCAACATCAGGTCTAATTTTTATGTCCATACCCAGGTGAATAACCCTAGCTGATATCACCAGGACTGGCGTATCTGTACAGAAAGCAAAAAAACAAAAAAAAAAAAGAATCAATATAACATGCTCACAAACAATTTATATTAACATAGTGTGGGATTTCTTTTGTTTTAAAATGCTTGTCTTAAATAAATAAAAAAAGAAGGAATAAAAAAGAATTATAACAATGTCCTTATAAGATTTTTCAAAAATGAGTATACCATGACCAACCATATCAAATGAGCCATTGTTGGACATGACAGTAAAAACTAGACCTTCAAAGGTATAAAAAAAAAAAAGTTTTATGCTCATTACAAATGCCCATCTTTTAGAAATACATAATTGATATCTCAAGGAACTTTCAAGTGTTTTGCTTTATGAGGAAATTGCTGACAAACGATTCAAATGAATAGATCACACATGATATTCATATCACTAGGTGAACAGTAAACATAGAATTCCAACAGAGGAAATTAATGGGAATGTGCTATAACATGGAAACTTTAATTAAAGTGTAAAGAATTATCATCTTCACTTCCTCCACCCTCCTTTCCAGAAAAAAAAAAACAACACATTCACAGGAGGAAAGAGATGAAGCATTAAGTTAAAAATAAAATGGACCATATCATATTTCTCTGTGCAATAGAGAAGCAACTAACCATCCAATCTCTCTCCTTTGTATTTGAGTAATGTCGCTTTCACATCTACTGGCCCTTGCCGAACAAGGAAGCCAGTTTTCCATACACAGAGAGGTTGAAATACCTTCAACAGGGTTCTGAACAGAAAGGCAAAAAAAAAGAGATAAATTAAAATGTTCCAATTTTTAAACAAAAATCTTTTTGTCAAAACTTGCCAGAGCATAGTGAAAGCATCAAGTGATGGTAATTTTACTTCTTTTATTTAGGATTTCGACTTGAATTTAGTCCTCTAAGCCCACAGCTTTATTCATTAAATGGAACTGATATAAATGTGTTGCAAATAATACGACACAAATCTCTACATACCTCAGCAATTTTGACATGAACAGAGCAGGCATTGCTGGTAAAAAATTATAGCATCTGTTGTGCTGCAACACCCTTTTCACTGGTGTTGGCTCTGGCCACAGGTATTTCTGTAAAAACGGTTTTTAACACATCATATTATGAAACAATACACATTTTACTGTCATCCTTTTGAACTTAAGCCTTTCCAAGAACAAAGTTGTTGAAAACATTTTCAGCATTTGAGATGTGAAAAAGAAAATAACTTCAGGCCAACGGATTTTTTTACCTCATGAATATATTAAATGTGGCTTCGCCTCAGTAAGGGTGTAAAAAGCATGAGCAGGAGAATTTTGAAGAAAAGAAACCTTAAATTTCTAAATGTGATAAAAGTTTAAAAAAGCAACCTTCTCTGAGTTTGATGCATTATTTAAGTCCCATTAATATCATAACACAATTACTTATTGGCTCTATCCATAATGTGGCTTTCCATGTCAATCAGAACTATTCGACTTTCATTTTTTCAGATCATTTTACCAAAGGGAGAAGTATCATTTTTAATCACTTTGTCAAAATCAGTGCAAATTTTACTGATTGCTTGGTAAAAAACATGGGTTTCAAAATTCCCAGTTTCCCTACAATAACATTTTGATCATCATACTAAGAGCATAAAGAAGTTTCAAAATAGCAAAATGAGAAGATAAGAAATTTAAAAAAAAAAAAATTATTTCTCTGCTTCATGAAAAAAAAATTGCTGACATTATTCACTTATTAGCCAAGCTTGTACTTCGAAAAAGAAAAAGAAAAAAAAATTATCCACCAAGCTTTTGGGTTCCTCCAAAAGATCATTCATCTTTATATAGATCTCCTGAGCACTCTCTTTACTATCTTCCAGCATATGAGGTGGGACTGACAACAAAATTCCTTGTCTCTTTAAAAGGGATGTCAAATGCTTGGGCTGGAAGTCAAAGAGAAAAGTAAATATTACGTATAAATTTCATGAAATAAGTCTCAAAAGAGATGTTTCAATTCTTGAAAGCAATCTTAGGATATTGAAATATTTGTTTCGGAGTGAAATGGAAATCAATTAAGCCACACTCCATATGCAAGTTTCAAAAGAGTTGCTTGTCTTCCTGATTACCATATGTGATGCATCACCACGAGTTGGGGCATAAGGTACACCTTGGACATTTTCAAAAAGAAAGAGTCTAAGCTTTAATTCGGTACCAAATTTTTATCAATCGAATAATATTTGACAAAGTTATGCTTTGTCAAAGGTCGATAAAACCAACAATCGAATTTTCACTTTTTAGAGAAAATGGACTTTAAAGTTCACAGATATAACTCCGAAGCAACGGGTAATTTCTTATTATCCATGAAATGTGGCACACTTTTAGATCTAGATAATTACCAGATTCGAAGGCATAAATTTTTAAGCTTTCTAACCATACCAAATATTGAGTAATTTTCATAGTCGTTTACTTATGGAAAAGCTTTGAAAAAGGCCGTTTTCAGAAGAAACTTTTGTAACTACTTTCATCAAAGACCATAAAAACAACAAATAAACACATAAATAAACATTTTTCAAGGGTTTTCTTTGCAAAAAACATAAAATTAATGACTAAAGAATCGATATCAAAAAAAAAATTTTTCACCCCAAAAATTGGTTACAATTTTTAAATGTGATTTTCTCGAAACTGGGATTGGTACCTTATGCTTCGACTAGTTGTGACGCATCCCATATATTTTTAAGAATATTCCAATATTTGATTCTCTAATGGAATGGAAATCAATTACTTTACACTACAAACATAATCATACTACAAAAACATCTTTTGCCTTAAAGATTACAAAGCAAACTATATTTTCAATATATTTTTCATTTGCAACACACTCAACTTTAAGCAAATTTCTAATGAATGCAATGCTTCTTTGTACTTTATTTCAAATACCAGAGACAGTTCATTAAAAGAAAAAAGTTACAAAATTAAAGCTGTTTTGTTTTCCTTAACTATTTTTGATTCACTATAAAAATCAATATTACCTCAACATTGGTGACATTGTGAGATTTGAGGAAACTCTGGATGGAGCTAAGTGTATAACAAGGCATGGCATCCTCGCAAAAGCTTATTTTGACCTTATCAGAAGCAGGGCTTGTCATTAGCTTTACTAGGACATTCTCATAGGATGATAAGTCTGTCACACACAGAATATTCCATGGATGCCAGTAATACATTGCCTCTCCCTAAGAACACACACATAGGCATAAAAAATTGTATCATAAACAAATTCCCCCAAAATGTAATGCACAATGAAGAAAACAAATAACAACCCTTGTTTGAAATATTCAGATACTATCAAATTTTCTACTGTTTGCTTTTTTTATTTAGTACTTGCTGAACCAGATATTTATTCTAGCAAAACTGACTAATCAAGTGAGATTAAGGCAAATCAGATTGCATTTTCACAAGAGTGTTTTAATCATTTGTAATTAGGTTATTGGTGCATAGATAGAATAATTTGTCCAAAATGAGTTCCATCATCAACAGAGAACATTGTTTCAAAAACTAGTAACGCCAACAAAAGTGATATCAATGATAAAACAAAAAAAAAAGGAAAAACTTCCTCCTCACCCAATTTTGCAGCAAATTTATTACTTTTCCAATCCTTGGGTATGAATATCTTTTGTGAAGAATGGTTGCAGTTGCCTTGTCTGTTTTATCAGATATATCCTCCTGTGTTCCTGCTGCAACTTTAGGTAGCTGCAGAGTTATGACAGGGTATGAGAAAAAGTTTTTATGAGCATCTTTAATTCTCAGATATATCTCTTTATTTACAAAATCTTACAGAAACAGTGCTAAACATTGCTCCATGTTTCTTTTTAATTCGTTTCAAAGTCTATATATTGGACACAAAAAAACCACAAAAAAACCAAAGAATTATTTTACTTATGAAAAAGGAATTCTGAGCCCCTCTTGTAATTAAGAATGAAACAGAGGTAATAAATGATAATTATAAATACCTTGGAATCAACATTGATAATCAAAACAACTGGCACAAACACACTTTTTTTAAAATACTACTCATATAGATTAATGCAATCTCATAAAATGAGACACTTTCCTCTCTTTTTTGTAGGGCAAATAGGGAAAATATAATCCTCTTTTATATTAATCGCCAAGGTGGGAACATCAGAAGCAAGACAAATAAAGCCTGGATAAAGCAATAAAAAAGCATCCAAATGTTTCACACATTGAGGCAAATCATTTTTAGACACTTACCAGTAAAACATGTGTGAAGAAAGTAAATAATATCATAAAAGGCACATCACATCCACTTGCAATACAAATTTCTGAATACTTCTATACTATTTCTTTACTCACATCATTGAAAACTTCCTTTAAGCTCTCCTCCCACTCACAGTGAACCCATGGCACTAAAGCTTTGATCCTGTCAGAGCATTGGCTCAGTATGGCACTTACAGTCTTCTGGAAACTTTCTTTCGTCTGAAAGTGTAAACATTACCAATAAAATTCACTCTGGTTAAGAACTAAATATTGAAAAAAAAAAAATTTTGTTATGAAAGTATTTCTTGCTTCTCAAAAAACAGTAGTTGTAATGTTTGTTATGAAAGTTTTTCTTGCTTCTCAAAAAACAGTTATCTAATAACATAAAATAATGTAGGAATCACATGGAACTGTAAGTATTGATGATTGTGAGAACAATTTAGAAAACCATGAAAAAATTCAAGGGATTGATAGCACAATAAACTTTACTGACGACATCTGCAAGTTGACCACTGATAGTAAATAAAATAAAACAAACTGATGAAAATAATAAACTTTAAGTTAATTTTTTACGAGATGATTTCAGTTACGAAACTCTGCCAGATAATCTTGTGAGAGACTGAGTATGGCACGGATCATTATTATTTTGCTATATTTGTGAAGGCTTACAATAAAAAATTCCAAGTTTTCCGTTCTGAAAGAAAGACTTTTGAATCTACTGAAATATGCCACTATCCCAAGTATATTTTTTAAAATATTTATTTCTTCTTTGGAATATAATCTTACTATTTCTTTAATTGGCTATAGAACTCAAAAAATATTTTTCAAAAACTCAAAAAAATAAGGTCTTATTTTGAGTATGTTTTTCTCAAAAACAAAAATTTTTGAAAAACAAATTTATTGCCTGTAATATTAGCTTCCCACACTTGTATATAATCTAAATAGATTTTCTATTGATCAAATACAAATCATATAACCTTAAATTATTTTCCAGCTTGTTACTTTGTAAATCAATAGCTTTAATTTATAATAAATATTGGAAAGGAAAAGAAAAAAAAATAAGAACGAGTCTCAATATGTTGTATCTTAAAATTATTTTGCAAGAAATGAAATGCATAAAAAAATTAGGCTACGATTCATTGTACAATATACAATGAGTAAAAGATTTAAAAAGCCTTACAACAGCAGCAGAAACCATAGTTTTACTCTCAATCAAATTTTGGAGAGCTTCATAAGCTGTGATGCCAAAACCAAGACCCTGCTGGCCTTTGAAATCAAGGCACTCAAGGTTCCAGTTACGCCTGATGAGGAGCAGGTTGGGAAAATGATATTGCTTTGTTAAGAGATATGCAAAAAGGATACATTTTCTGTATTTTTCAATCATATGATAGGCATCATGAAAACATTTAGACAACTTAAGATGGAAAAGCAATACAATAATAAATTGCAATGCTTACAAAAAACAAAACGTGAGAGGGAGAGGCAGAGCGAAAAAAAAATATATAAAGAGAGAAAAAGAGGGGGGAGGGAAAGGAGAACTATAGGAGACATAAACAGATGTGGACACTGAAAATCAATTTAAAATAAAATGGGAAAAATTGACAGATCAAACAACAAAATATACATTGTTGTGCATATATGAAGACGAAGGCAACGAAGAAAGAGAGAGAAAGGAGAGCGAGAGTGGGAGAGAGAGAGAGAGAGAAAGAGAGAGAGAGAGAGAGAGATGCAAACAAAACAAAGCAGAAAAACATAAAAGGTAAACAAGATTATAATCTGTAGTACATAAGGGTCAAACAAATGATGAAGCACAGAGAGATAGAGAGAAAGAGAAAGATCGTAAAGATAAATGGATAGAGAGAGAAAGAGAGAGGTAGACAAGAAAGAGAATGAAAAAGATTGATAGATAGATAGATAGATAGATAGATAGATAGATAGATAGATAGATAGATAGATAGATAGATAGATAGATAGNNAGATAAATAGATAGATAGATAGATAGATAGATAGATAGATAGATAGATAGATAGATAGATAGATAGAGAGAGAGAGAGAGAGGTAGATATATATACATAGAGAGAATGAGAGAGAGAGACAGATAGATATAGTGAGACAGAGAGAGAGAGGTGGGGTAGAGAGAGAGAGAGAGAAAGAGAGAGAGAGAGAGAGAGAGAGAGAGAGAGAAAGATAAGAGGAGCATTTCTCATCCACATGGAGAGAATTGTTGCTGTTTTTTGTTTTGTTTTTTTATGATACAATTCATTGATGTATATGTTACTCATTGCGCTATCAAGCATCAAACAGAGAGGAGGAAAAAAGGATGAAGACAAATTCTTTAATTAATCAGCCCCAATAGATGAAATCCATCACCTGCCTGCCGTGATTTCACGGGCCTTCATCAATGAAGTAAAACTCAAACAAAGGGAAAAGTTCAAATATCTAGGGACAATAATTTCCAACGATGGTAAAACGAACAGAGAAACATCAGCAAGAACTGCTCAGGCAAAGATCAACTTTCAAAGGTTGAAAACAATCCTGACAAATAAACACATCTCCATCGAAACGAGAAAAAGAGCCCTCCAGTGCTACATAGAATCTGTTCTAATGTATGGATGCGAAGCATGGACAATCTCCAAGCAAATTCAAGATAAGCTAGAAGCAACAGAAATGTGGTTCCTTAGAAGAATGCTCCGGATACAAGAGCAAAGAAAACAAATGAGAGAGTTCTGAATGAAGCTAATAAAAGAAAATCACTGGTCAGAACTATACAAAAATGTCAAGCCACCTTTCTGGGCCACGTGATGAGAAGAGAAAAACTGGATCATTTGGTAACAACAGGAAAGTTGGAAGGAAAAAGAAGCAGAGGAAGACTAAGATAGAAGATAACGGATGGACTGGCCACATGGCTTGGACCAGGAAGGGTGACAGACACACTGACTGCCATTAAAGATTGGGATTTGTGGAGGGACATGATCGCCAACGCTCATAAGCAAGGCACTTGAAGAGAGAGAATAGATGAAAGGGATAAAGAGGACAAAGGGACAACCAAATAGATAAAGGATATAAAAATCAAATTGAATATAGATGAAAACATGTCTTGAATCAGTCCTAATGAGCTCGACTTTACATTTAACACTTTTGGGAAGACAATTTTTCTTTCTTTTCAGTTTTTTTTTTTTTTTTTTGGCACTTAGGTTTAATATCTCTTCTTAGTTTTTAAATCCCTCAAAGCTTCTTCAATACAGTTTTTTTTCTGTATCAATCGTTTAATAAAATATTCATAATGCAGCTTTCGACTTATGGACTGCACTGGTTAAAAGACAATTGAACACACTTACTTGTAGAGATCATAGGTAGCTGTTTGCATGGAATGAATGAGGTAGTTTAACCTAGTGCTCACACTTTCCTCTAGAGTAGTTGCAATGCCATTCTCTGTTATTTCAGCAAGCAGAATCAAAACATCTGGGCACTGCCGAATAGCATTATAAATTTTTTCAGTTAATCTATTTTCAAAGAACTTTGCAGTGTAACCCCAGAAATGAGAAATCATACAATGAATATGAAATGATGACTACAAAATTAGATTTTTACTGCAGTTTGGACATAAGAAGGGCAAATCCTGAGAGGTCATAAACTTTAAAAAAATTACATTCAAAGGTGACTTTGAATTGATATTGAAGAGCAAGTTATATAATAAGAAAATACCCAAGCACAGCATTTTATTCTCTATATGAAAATGTACCAAAGTTTTACACCATTGATGATTTGTGTTAATAAAAATATATGCATATGAACAGAAGATTGTTTTTTGGAACTAACAATGATTGAAATTACAGTTATGTTATGATTTCATGATTTTAGCAATACCTTTATGAGCACAGATGTGATTAGCTCAGCAACTTTGAGTGCATAAGATTGTATTTCTTCAGGCTTTGATGGTGGTTTACATGCTATAAGAATGATTGATCCTCCTGTGACCAAACTATCTTGAAGAGGCTGAAACAAAAAAAAAAGGTAATTACTGCTTTGAAGTTAAAGGTACACATTTTGGTATCAAAAGAAAAAAAACTACTGAAATATTAAAGTTTGTTACAAGGCTCTTTCATGCACATTCATTATAAAGCTTACTTTCAACCTCTATGTTCCAGAAGTTGGTCTCTCTCAATTTATTTTCAAAGATTGCAGATGAAAGCATAGTTTGCCTTGATTTTAAAATGCCAAGGACCAAAAAAAAAAGATTTTTCTGAGTCTTTTTGCAATTTTTTTTTTTTTTTTTAAATGAGTGCAAATCAATTCAATTTATTTTTTTTTCATTTAAGGACAATTAATACAAGCAAAGGCAATTGAACAATTGCTACTCCAAAATCCATTTTATGGACATGATTTGATTCTAAACACACATATTGTGCTCCCATAATATGAGTCAAATTGCAGATCTACATTACTGAAATCAAATACAAAACAAATCCTACATAAAGAAGTAAAAATTATCATTGCGTTAAATAAAGAATGTTAACAATATGACTGTAGAAGTTGTAAGTCCTTTTAATCAAGGACTTTTATTCAATCTTAATGATGCAGAATCTCACTTTGACATATTTTATGGAATTGCTGTGCAGATAATCTAATTCTGAGTAAACATCATCAAATAAATCAGCTCGAAATAATTTCAATGAAGATTTCTTTCTTTAAAAAACAAAAAAAGCTGATACCAAAATTTGAATGTCTGCATAAAGGATTTGCCAAAACAAGTCAAAAGCTTTAATTTTGAAAATATCTTACTGAAAAAGCTTCAACTTCAAAAATGTTGTATTGCATCGGCAACTGAGAGGATCCAGCATTCAGGGAGTCCTGCCATTGTTTGTAGCAGAAAAATTTACTGCTTTTGGACTTGTCACCAGTCAGCAAAGGAGTGACTGTTTCTGTAACATAAGCTTCCCGAAGAATGACCACTTTTCTCTTGGCTGCTTCAAAGTATTTCCTCTCTTCATCAGCTATACAGAATTGAAAATGATATGCATGTTGATATATATTGTGTTGCATTTTCCTATCCCTTCTTTGTGATGATGATTATTAAGCCATAAGTGTAAAATATAGATTTGCAGTTGTAGTCTTAACTTTACACAGAACACTGCAACACCGTGCCTTTTCAGAAGAATGAACACAATTTTAAAGCTATTGCATCAAACTGATAAAACAAGAAGTTCAAGGGGGGGGGGGGGGGGG
>BLXT01007308.1:1893183-1903456 GCA_019648995.1 Plakobranchus ocellatus | reverse complement strand
GTGTGCACGTGCGTATCTCCTTTTTTGCAGATCGACAAAAGTTATCCAGCTAAATCTAAATCCTTTTAAACATTAGACTTTTGATCAGGACATAGATATAAAGTAACGCCTATTAAATGCCACAATCATAAGTTAATGCATCATACAACAAGGCAGAACATACATTTAATCTCCAATGCCGTGCACCATGGTAAAAGTAGCTTGTATATTTAATGAAGAAATCGTCAGATAATTTCTTTCCTTCACTTTGATCTAGTCATATCATGAAATAAATGTCCTTGGCTTCTTTTTTCATAATTTAGAAACACTTAAGAAAAAAAAAATAAACTCTGAGCAGCATAACAATAGCTTTTTATTTCCTTTATTTTTTCCATTTTATTTCTGTTTTGTAGTTGTCAAGAAACTTTTTTTCTCAATCTTATTGAAGAAAAAATACTTCATCAGAGTTGAACCATGTTCATTTATCAACAAGAAATATTGGGCGACAAAACTGTCTGTATATTTCACTTTACCTCCACGAAAAGTTCTAAACTTCTGACTCTCTGAGATAACAGACGAACCAGCCCACTGAATTGATCCTTTGGGTATTTTAGTGTCCACTGGAGATATCAAATATGGATAGTCATATTGTAGTTACTATTTGCATATTTTGATTGAGTCAAACAACTGCTTCAGTGACTTCCAATACAATATTAATGATAATGCCACTGAGAAATTTGCACCGTTTATACAACAATGATTCATACATATTTGATCAAGCCTATGCATTAAACATTGATCTGATCACATATTGTATAGTTTACTGAGTTATGAAAATTTGATTATTTAGACATAATACAGCAAAGAAAAAGGCCTAATCAAATAGTTTTTTAATTAAAAAAAATAGGATACATCTGTGGGGAATGGTCAGAAATATTCAAATTTATAGGAAAAAAGTAAAAAAAAAATATATAAAAAAATACAATTTCATTAAAAGAACAAAATTGATGGTTTTACTGATTGAATCTGGTATGAGAGAAACATTTGTTCCCATAATCGACAGATTTTGAAGTGCTGGACATCCTTGAAATATATGGTGCAAGCCTTTTTCTGTAATGTTCCTACATGCATTGAGCTCCAGCTGTAGGAGCAAACAGAAACAACAAAATGGCATAAGAATAAGAAATTTGCTAAAGTACTTGTAAAGGATATACTCTTACTCTGACAAGAGAAAATGATACACTTAAAAAATCAAATATTCTATTTCTTTTTAATAGGTTTTTTGGTTCCTAGGGCTGATATGTTTGAAAAAGCCACTCATTAACATTAAAATATTCTCTATGAAATGAGAGATACTATTGACAAATATGGAATTGTGTGCATGAGTTAAAAAATCTCTGAATTCCTTTTCATATATTACTTTTAAACGTCTTTACAAGCACTTAAATGGTCCTAATCTAATTAAAATTTTATCTTATAGGAAATCTCTGCCTTAACTTTGTCACAATGTGTGTATAGTATATGTGACTATAAAAAAAAATGCATTAGTAAGAGTTATTTCTTGACGGAACTTTACCATTTGTAGTGTCGGAAAAAGTCTGGCAATCCATTTTAATGCTTGATCAGTCAAATTGAGACAGCCTGAGATGCATAAAATTAGACTTCGCATTAAAAAATTGTTGAGGTTTATATCCCTCCATTATATTTAATACCATAACTCTTTCAAGATAGATTTTTTTTTTTTTTTTGGTGCAGACAAAATTCATGTCCAAGAATCAAGAATAGAGAGACCTTCAAGCATCAATATATCAGCATACATCCGGATGGAGGTGAAAATTAGTGCCAATACATTGGCATATGTCCAGAATGAGTTAATGTTATAAATCAACAAAAAAAACAACAAAAAAAAAAAGGCCAGCAAATATTTTGCTTTTAATCCCTTTACAAAAATGCCCTGGTAACATGGAGTAATAGCAAATAATATATCATTTTAATATAGGTAATTGTGGAATCTCTCGAATCTTTTACAAACAGGAAATTTGAATAAAAAGCAAGAATTGGATTCTTTAGGAAGCGGCCAAGATATATTGGAGGTTAGAAGCATCTGTAGAGATCTATATATTATGCATGTGCTACAACATCTTAAATGTAGGAGGCCAATATGAATTTTCATTTGTAAATAATTCTTTTTGAAATAAGCTACATCATCAATAACACATATAAAGAATCACAGTCAAACCTCTCTAATCAAGTGGAAAAAAGCTGCATTATCTGATGTAAAACTATTGTCTAAAAACTATAACTTAAACTCCACTTTGAATTGATTATAGCAATTTGGTAAACAAAACGAATTTCATTTGCAAAAGAAAAAAAGCAACTGAGTTTTGAAAAATCAAAACACCTTTTTATAGAGTCTCTTAGTACAAGAAAATTTAAATGTCTTTAAAGAAAACATCTTTTAAGTTCATTTGTCCATTGCTGTTTCTTCCATGCTAGTTCATAAATTTGATTTGAAGAAAAAAAAATGAATGAATGAATAAATTAAGAAAATTTATATGAAACCACAGTAATAACTGAATGTAAAGAAATCTTTATGTAAAATAAAAAACAAACTCTGTTACCGTTTAGAAGAAGTTTTTTCAAGTTCATAAAGCTGTTATTGGGAACCAGGAGTAGAGGAAATAGTAAATCTGTGAGCTGGTCAATGCCATTTAGATTCAAGGTAAACAAGTCTGCAGAAATATTCTCTGAAACAATTGTGGGCTGAAAAAAAAAACAATTAAGAAATTACATTTTAAACTGTACTGTTTATGAATAATTTTTGTGCTTTTATGCGATAGCTTTCAAGAAAATCCTATGTGCATTATGCATTTTTATGAGCAATTTATTGTTATAAGAATTACAACTATAGCACAGGCAAAATTGAGAAAAGTCATGTATATAGCTTTGATTCAAGCACCTAATGGTTCATTAAAAGATAGCTACAAGTTTTATGAGGTGCTACTAATAAGGAAACAACACAGAATTACCTTTACAACATGCAGTGGAAAATGTTCAGGTGGAGTTTCGCCATTTCTTTCATATTCCTCCTCAAAGAGTTCTTTCCGACTTAAAGTTACTGTGAGAATGGCAACACCATATTAAGTTTATTTCTGATGCTTACTCATGAATACTGAGCAAGTTAATAACAATTTGTGTATAATTTTGTCAAACTTAGACTTATGACAACATGGTTAAGGAGAATCAAGTATTCAACGCAAAATACTTATTGAGCAAAAAGACAAAACAAAACAAAACAAAAAGATATTGGTATGAAAGAATGTACAGTTCTATTGGCTGCTATTTGTTTCATAATGTTAGGATGGCGGATTTCTCCAAGAAAAATGTCCATTACGGAAAGAGTGCCAGTGGCTGTCAAAATCATAGGAGCACAGAAACAGCAGTACTACAGCAGCAGCAGCAATAGTAGTTTTAACAGAAGTAATAGTGATTTTTCGAAGGTCTTTTAAAAAATGATAGGTGCAAAAAACCCAAAATAAAGAAAGACTTTAAGGCCCAATTATTTTTAAAGAAGAGGTAGAAACAGCAATACAGAAAATGAAAAATGGAAAAGCCACAGGACCAGATAACATACCCGTAGAAATAAAGCTGTAAATAATATAGGAATAAATCTGATAACAAAACTTCTTAATGCGATATATGATAGTGGTACAATTCCAGAAGATCTTTGTAAATCTGTTTTTATAGTACAGCCTAAAACACCAAAAGCAACAAAATGTGAACTTTACAGAACAATCAGTTTCATGAGCCATTTTACAGCAGTATTACATGTTTTGATGCATAGAAATATCTCCAAAACAGTTTGGCTTTATGCTCGATAAAGGGACTAGGATCGCAATATTCACTTTGACAGTGCTTATGGAAAGGTATATAAAAATGCAAAAAGATCTCCACCTCTGCTTCATTGATTAATCTCAGACCTTTGACAAAGTAAAACATGTAGAACTGTTTAGTTTGCTGGACATCAATGGGAAAGATCTGAGAGTAATTAGAAATTAATACTGGGATCAAACTGCATCTGTAAGAATTGAAAGAGAGCATAGCAATTTCAAATCCATCAAAAGAGGTGTGAGGCAGGGATATGTAATGTCTCCTGATCTTTTTAACCTATATAGTGAAATAATCTTAAGGAATCTTAATGATATTTCAGGCTTAAAAATAAATGGAGAGAATCTTAATAATATCAGGTATGCAGATGATACAGTTTTAATAGCAGAATCTGGCGAACAACTCCAAAAACTTCCAGATACTGTACTTTTAGAGAACGAAAGAATGGGTCTGTCTTTGAATGTAAAGAAAACAGGATGCATGGTCATCTCTAAGAAATCCTCTAACCCCTAGTGCTACCTCATGAGCAAATGAGAACAAATCAAGCAAGTTACAAAATACAAATATCTAGGTTACCTGATAACATTAGATGGCAGATGCACAAATGAAACAGGTAAAAGAATAGCCATGGCCATAGATACATTCCAAAAGAATGAAACCGATACTGGCAAACAGAAATATTAGTATAAAAACCAAAATAAGGGTAATGAAAAAATATATATGGTCAATGCTTTTCTATGGTAGTGAGTGTTGGACAATAAACAAGGCAACAGAGAAAAACTATAAGCACAAGAGATGTGGTTTATCAGGAGAATGATTAAGATATCATGGACAGAAAAAAAGTCAAATGAATTGGTATTGAAACAGGCTAATCTTGAGCGATTACAAATTAAAACTAGAGGCAACTGCAGTTTTTAGGCATATTTGCCGACACAAGGGTGTAGAACACTTAGCAAACACCGGAAAGATTGAAGGCAAACGCAGTAGAGGTAGACAGGGAATAACTTTTATTGAAAGTCTTAAGTCATGGGCAATAGGCAAGGGTAGCAACAGCAACTTTATTAAGTTAACTGAGAATATGTTTGAGTGGAGGAATATGATTGCCAATGTCTGTTCCAGACAAAGGCCTGAAGAAGAAGAAAAGTGATTACATCAATTGGAGATTTGCACAAATGTAGACATTGCTAACCTTGTATTTTTATTATACATACTGTTAGAGAAATATAAATAAATGTCATAGGATGCAAAATTTGTAAAAATCTTGAAAAACTATCAATTCTTTTGATAGCTTTAAGTACAATTCATGAGCAAGAATGAAAGAAAAATAACGAGTATCGTTGTAAAACTGTATTTTTCTATAAAATTATCCTCTTTTTGTTACCTCAAGGGATATCAATACCCAAGACTTACAGAATAACTTAAAGCTAGCCATTTACTTTACAATGTATGAATAAATTAACATAATGAATGTATATTGCAAGTCGATGCCAAAGAATTATGCACTTTAGTTATTGCCTAATGACACTGCATTCGTATAATCAAGACCATTTATCATATTTTAATCTCCCAACCATCAAATTTGTTAAACTAGAAGAAACCTTTAATAAATACATCGTGTATTGATATTCATAAGTTACAACTTATCAAACTTACCTGGATTGTACTCAATGTGGCGATCAACTTTTTTTAACCTCCTTTTCTGGTTTAATAGCTGGTTGGGGTCTATTTTTATGTTACCAAGTTTCCCTGTTGCTGATGAGGCATATTCTGCTATAGATTTTGCCAGGATTCCATCAACCCTTTTAGATGAGTGATCCTCATTATTTGATTGGTTTTGTGCCACAAGATCTTGTTGAGAAGAGACAGGGGGAGGTGGTGGTGGTGGTGGAACAGATATTTCGGGTAGACTGGGAGGAGCTGCAGGTACGGATACTATTGTATTGGAAGGTATTGCATGACCTGATGATGTTGCTAGAGGTAATTCAGGAGCTGCTGGTATAGAACCGCTAGACAGGGTTGAGGGAACAGATAATGGTGCCACAACGCTATTTTTAGAACTGGTTGGAAGCTTTGTCTTCTTCTCTGGTTCATTTGAGAGAGACTCATTGGCATTTCCTTCTTGTAAATTTGATGCCAAAGTCATAGCTTCAGGAATATTTTTGGGCATAGATTCTTTTTTTTCCATTTGTTTTGAAGATTCTTTTGTTAAAGCTTCTCTTACTCCTACCTTATCTCCACTCTTTTGATCTTTGTCTTTTTTCTCTTCATGTCTTTTTGCCTGTATGGTTTCAGATATGGACTCTTGAGGTGAGGCAGCATCTGGGGGAACAGATGCCAAGTTTTTGGATGTTTTCTTTGCCTTAATGTCCACCTTTGGATCTTCATTCCATTCCTTTTTTCCAGTGCTATCTAGAACCGACAGTTTAGGAATTATTTTGCTTTTGGAGCCCGAAGCTGGTCTATCAGAAATATTTGAGAGTTGAGACGACCGCCCGCTAGCTTGAGTAGAAGGTCTTGTTGAATTTACAGACTCATCTCTGGAGCTTTTACTTCTATGCTTGTACATGGTAGGTTGCACCTATGAAAGAGAAACATACAAACAACAAGAAAGATGAAAATAAAACAGATTTCCTGAATAGCAACTGGTTTTAATGCCAAAATACATAAAGTTTAATAGTTTAAGGATAACTTTAAAGACTTTGAAAAACTTTCATAATGTGCTTAGTGTTGATGTCTATGACTGAAGTCTTTAAGAATACTATGTTACAAAACTGTTATAAAAATAAAACTCTATGATTGATTTTGTCAAAAAAGGAATTATTGGGATTTAACAGTATGTCATGGTTAGCAAAGCTGTATATAGTTATTGCTCTTTAAATTTGTAACCATATCAATGGGTAATAGGTGAAATAGTAAAAAAGCAACCTTGACAATTGTTGGATGGGAGAGGATTCGATCTCTTGCTGAAGAAAATTTTCCTTCCTTTTAGAGTGTTTTGCTTTTCTTACAAAAATTTAAAATTAGATATATATTTTTTCCCATAATTTCCATGAAGAATAAAATATGATTCCTACCTTGCATTTAATCTAAATTCTATACACATCGATACAATTTCTTGATACATCTGAGAACACTTCATTTCTCCATTGGATTTATCGTGAATAGAAGCAGGGTACTGTCTGATGGGTCAAAAACTTGCAAATGTAATTACTCTCATTGACTAACTTGTTTTTATGCTTTATTTTTTTCTCAGAAGGACTAATCCAGGACAGAGACGATCAAATAGAATGAGGTGTTATTGCAAAATAACATGACCAGAGAATTTCAAATCAAGAGACCATTTTTCTCATAGTTCTTTACATGCTGAATCAATGCAACAGATCTAAATCATTCATTGTAAAGTAACATTTTTTGAAGACATTGAGGAATTTTGGTCGTTCCTTTTCAGTATATTTCAGCACATTTTGTGTATACATCTCTTTTGCCTTTAGAGTAAATGTGATGCAATAGTGCAACTATAGCAAATGCAATAGGCTGGCAAAAAAGCCTTTTCCCTAGGAAATAACTAGGAAGAGAAGTTATTTATTTCATTGTAACTGATTTACAAAGTTCAATCAAAGTTAATGAAACCAAATTCACCATTCGGAATAAACATATTTTGAAGGCAAAAAAAAACCAAAAAACCCTACGTAGTTCATCTTCATATAAAACATATATCTGGATCTAGATGTAGCCAGCTGCTAACGCTTGAGATTAGATATAAATCAAATCTAGGCTTAATTTTACATCTTTAGATTAAGCACCACAAGCTCTCAAATACAGCTAAAACTGCACTATTACACAGAAACTTCACGAAATGAAGGAAATGCTTAAAATGTGCGAAAAATGTACAATGCCATCTCGTTCTAGGTCTTCTGTAAAAGTCATTTACGACGATTGATAGAACTTGCACTGCATTCAGCATCTAAAACACGATTTAAAAAGTTAACTTTAAAGACGGTTATTAAACTGCAAATATGCGAAAATGATAAATATAGGCCTATAGATCTACCTTTTACCGTGTGTCAGTTTGATGGCACATTGAAATTATTTCTCAGAATACCTGAAGCCATCTTCAAATTTCCGTAGTCAAGTGAAGCCAAAATTACCAGAAACAGAATCTTCTGGTTTTTGCGACATTAAACGTTTCTTCCCACATGATTTTAAAGAGTTCTAACAATGTACTGCTTACTGTTGATTTTTTTTTTTTAATCGCAGATGTCACCATGCACTTAAACCATCTATTAATTATTGCGTGCGATTGTAATTATTAATTTCAAAAGTGAACAAATATCTATTTTTTCATACCACAAAAAAATTGGAAAAATCAGGAACATGGGCCGCACACTGACATTCCTTGGATTGAGGGTGAATCTAGGTCGCTTTGAAAGGTTGAAATTACGTGAAGTGATCAATGCACAAGTCATTTATGAGGATTTTTTTTTTTAATGCTATAAATGTGTTTTATTGAGAAAAAGAAATTATTCTTACGTATTAAAGGATCAAGGATATAGATCTAGACCAATTATTAGTGAAGTGAGATCGTGAACATTTACTACAAATAAAAAAATCCATTGACAACAGCAACAATAACAACAACAGCAACAACAAAAACAACAACAACAAACAAAAAGCAATTCTACGATGTCAACGAAAAAAAAAAAGCGACATAATATTCTTTCCTAACATGCAAAACGAAACATATCGTTCAGGTTAGCTTTTTGGCTCATTAAGAATTGCTCAATGGAGAAGGCACTCACAATAAGGCTCGATTAACTTTCCACGTAATTTTAAAACACCTGGCTTTTTTTCTAAACACAGAAGCTGCCATCGCTTGGCTCAAAGAACATCTAAACCTACAGAAATGCAAAAAAGATACAACTTTGTTTATAAATAAAAGTGAAATCATATATTTCGTCGTTACAATACAGATTTGGCTCTGCCTTCTTTTCTCCGGTCATAAAGACGTGTACCCATTCTATACTCATCCGATAATTGAAAAAAAAAATGTTTGTGGCTTATTAGTTTCATTCTTCCGAATATCTAAAAACTTAATTCATTCATCAATAAATAATGGCCGACCTCATTTCCCCGAACGCTTTATTTTATAAAGAAAAGGAGAGAGAGAGAGAGAGAGAGAGAGAGAGAGAGAGAGAGAGAGAGAGAGAGAGAGAGTTCAGTAACACTAGCATACTCATACTTATACTCAGCTGATGAAGTTAGATCTAGAAGTACAGGTCCTGTCAAAGTAAGTCGCGACATTGCGTTCGGGAAAATAATGACTGGACCTATTTTCTTTTTCCGATAGGTAAAACTAAAAACATCGGGTTTTTCCAGGCGTGAAAATGCATTGTAGGCATACCCAAAACAGCTTTATCTTTCAGTGATCCACTGATGGAAAACAAATACGTACAATATACAGGGTTATCTAACTGTAACTTAGACGTCATCTTTCTCAAATGTCAAAAATGTTGTAAACGGTACATTCACTATTTTTTTTTTTTTTTTTTTTGGCTTGTCAAACACTCAGATCCAAATACATCCACCACATGAATCGAAAGAGTAACTAAAAATTTAACGCTGAAAATTAAAACACAATGACATTCGTGATATACCCATCGATCACTTATCCAATTCTGAACAAAAAGCATACTTAATAAAGAAACATTTAGAATGCATACAATGAAAACAACAGGACAATATATATACAATTATGTATTAAGACGTTCATAGAATATCAATACACGTACTTACAAATGTATATCAGTGAATATACACCCACATGCGAATTCAAATAAAGCATCTATCTAATAAGAATAATATTTTATGAATGAGGAGGGAGAATAGAGAATTATCGTTCTCTCGGTCTCTCTCTCTCCTTTAGTCGACACCTCTCTCTCTCACACACATACGTTCTCTCTCTCTCTCTCTCTCTCTCTCTCTCTCTATCTCTATCTCTATCTCCCACAATCACTTTCATGTTTGCTGAAAGAAACCTTCTGAGAGGTAAATGATTTATCTACAAAGGTTGACGTAAATGGATAGGATGTTTCTATGGTAGATTATTTGTGTTAGTCATTTTTTTCTGATAAAACCTCATGGCGAAACGTTTTTCCGTATACTCTGTGTTGTTTCATTTGTTTTTATAAGTTTAAGTTGGTGCTTGTTTTCTTTTACAATAATTATCATTTTGGAAAGTAATAGGCATTGTCAAGGCTCTATTGATGTGCGTGAATGCGCTACAGAATTGAAAAAAAAAAACCAAAAAAAAAAAACCACACAAACAAACAAAACAAAAGCGATAACAACGACAACAACAAAAAATATAATAATAATAATAATAATAATAATAATAATAATAATAATA
>BLXT01007308.1:1806982-1840672 GCA_019648995.1 Plakobranchus ocellatus | reverse complement strand
CATGATTATGAGAGGATCCTGGGATTTGCATTGAGTCTTTGCTGTATCCAAATCATTGTAGAATTTGTCTAAATCTTCATCATATGTTTCTTAATTAATGCTATCATAATTATGTTTCTTAATTAATGAAGTACCTTGTTTTTCATTGGAAATCTTTAGTAATTCGTATGTATGTAACATGGTATTATATGGTGACGAATGTACAGTCGGTAGAAAAAGAAATGATTTAAATTGGCGATTTTGATTAGTTATTGGTTATCGCTTCCCCGCCCTTATGATTTTAAGATAAAACAACAATAACAACAACAAAAGACTTATTTCGTCACCGCTATTAAAAAAAAAAAAAAAAAACCAACAAACTTCTTTGTCTTCTTGGTAAAGGAGAGTTCGACTACCAATCATTATCTAGGCCCATTAGACTTATGAACAGAAGGAACTCGTGTCGACTGCTAGATAGTAGTGTAGGCCTTAGATCTAGATCTAGACTATTAGGCAGATTTCATAAACTTGGCCTCTATGATTTACCACCTGAGGTAAAATAAAACTGTGAGCTATGATATTATATTATATATCAAATTAAAAAACCTGGTTTCAGAGATCATGGTTTTGCTATGATCAAAATTAGCACCAGGGCCCAGCCAGGCTCTTGGTAGTTTCGGTAATTAGGCTTAGATCTAGAGTCTAGATCTATTTAGGTAAAAGCTGGCCTTATTTTCCCGAACGCTCGGATGGATAGGGTCTAGATCTAGAGTCCGACCATATTTTGCCGAACGTTTTTTTTTTTAAAAAGAAAGAGTTCAGTAAGAAAGATCGATCGTTGGGTGTGAGTCAAGAAGAGGGATCTATAGAGTCTAGGTCTACAGATAGATCTAGAGATAATATAATATGGGTAGTTTTAACGTTGTCTGCTTAAAACACGCCGACTTTTAAGGAAAGGAACAAGAAGAAAAAAAAACAGATTAGCATACAAGATAATTTATTGGTCTTAGATCTAGATCTAGAATCTAGATGATGGCAGTAAAAACACATGGAAAATTTGTTATGGAAAGGGAACCCGTGCTTCTAGATCTAGTTCTAGATCTACCTTTATTAGCTACCAACAAAATGAAGAGATAGCGGGCTGTGTGAAAGTAGCACATTTACATAATAATTTGGCCTACAAACTCTTCATTTCGTCAATGACTTTGTGAAGGCAGAATAAAAATGACAATACTGGCATACTTGTTGTATTCATACTCAGCTGATGAAGTTAGATCTAGAAGCACGGGCCCTCTAACCTCTTAAAGTAAGTAGGCCTAGTGCCCAGATTTGAATCTTGCGGATCCCTTTTCCTTATCGTTTGAGAAAATGACTGGTTCGGGAAAGTAGTCACTTCGTTGGGTTTAAGATTCACTCACAAAAATTTCAGGTTTTTTTGTTCATTAATGCCTGCAATACTTGAAATGGTTTTTTTTAAAAAAAAAAAAACCTGAGTGACAAATAATGAAATATGGACAAAAATCAAAGAAGCTTTCTGTGATTAAATTCAAAATTTTCAAAGCTATCAGACACAATGCAGACTTAAAAAATTACTCAAAACAAAAATAAAAAACGTGCATATTGATAATGTAATTGAAAAAAAATTGAACCAAGAATGGTGAAATACAGAAATTTAAGCGCAATGTTTTAAGTATGATTAGGCCTAAAAACAACTATTGAACACCAAAAGTTATGGTGTTATGGTTTTAGTGGAACCCTAAGACAACAAACAGTGCATTTCTACATCTATCAATAAAAATTCAATTAGACTCATAAAATCCATATTTCTATAAACGTGAGCAACTATGCGTAAAACATAGTGTAGTCAAAGCTAGAAACTATTCCTTAATTCTATATAGCCCATAAAAACAAAATGGCATTGAATGTTGCAAATCACAAACTCTACGATTGTTATCTATCTAAGCAATCATTAGTTTCAGAAAATAAATAAAACAATATTTTCACCATCTAATGTCAACTTGCTCTAAAGTAAAAATTCTACTGAAACAACAAGTGAGATAGAGTAGAATGAAAGCTAGGCCTAGAATCACATGAAGAGACAACAATTGAAATTTACAAAGAACCTAGATGCCATCACCACATACTAGTTTCAGATTCTGTGCTGGCTGCAAAATACAAAAAAAAATCTAGAAAAAAGATGAAAATTATTTTAATTATTTTAATTCACTCCTATTTTCAGGATAAGTCTAAATTCAGTAAACACAATCTTAAACTTTTAGTAACAATAGAGGCATAAAAAAATCAAAATTAAAAAAAAAAGAACCTTCTTGAATTATGACCAAAAAACGACTACAGCAACTTCCTTTCACACATCTTAACACATTAGTATATAAAAAGGCACAAAAACAGCAGTGGTATACATGAAACGGCTGCGAAAATCAAAATCAGATTTGAGTCCTTTTTTGTGAAATCTGCCATTAGTATTTTTAAAGAAATCATATAAAATCTTTGATTTTTTAAAGGGATAATCATAATACCAGGACAGGCCCACTGATTTCTAGATCTACCTTCACAAGGTACTGACAAAATGAAGCGGCCGTGGGCCAAATTATATTGCAAATAGTGCCACTTTCATATAAAACAAAGATCTACACAATTTTATGCCCACAACCTCTTCAAATCATTGGTAGCATATGAAGGTAGATCTAGAAGTCGGTGGACCTGTCACCGGATTATCCCTGATTAAAACTCTGTATGTCTTAAAACTATATATATAGAGAGAAATCTACATGTGTGTAAAAAATCGCATACTCCTTATAACGCTAGTGATAGCTAGATCTATCTAGATTCCTGCGGCCCTAACAGTACTAGCTAACTAAAGAATCTTATCTGTCCCTTCCTCCATCCACCAAACTTCTGTCCAGAGGATCTGATCTAATCTAGATCTAGTCAAGAATCCAGATCTAGAACCATCAGAAAAAAATTTGGCAAGTTCAGCTGTCCATTCATCAAGGGTCCCTACGAAACTGACAATACTGATGAAATGAAGTCAGTTTTAGTTATCATTCCGATTTTGAAATAAAGACAAAAGAATAAATCTGAAGCACAATTTCTTGAGATCTTTCAGGTTTTATTTTTAGCTTGGACCTTATCAACTAAAATCACTTCATTTGGTCAGTATTATCGGTAGCCCTAAACAAAACTCATAATAACCAAAAGGAACCACAGATGGTACAAATTACCCTCATTTAAAGGGTAGCCTGGATCAATATTAAAAAAAAAAAGTCAAGTGGGTTCATGCTTGGTCCAATCATCAGGGAACCAGGAGTAGGGTCCTGACTGTTCTTGTCAAGGTATTCTTAGGGGGTTTGCCATTGCCTTCAATGTTTCTCTTGGTGAAAAGACTTTTGATTATGCACACATAGCAATATTTCAATAATGATGTCAAAATGGAGGCAATTTTAGTCAACTGTTGACAATTTTCAAAATTTACTTTCAATTATCAACAATTACTAAGTAATTTTGTCCAAAAAACAACTAAAGCTTTTAACACTTTTGGAAAAAAATGAACACCTTAGATCACCATCCTGGATAATAGGGGCCAAGTCTTAGTTGATGAGGTCTGCTTCAGCAATTGATTTAGAAGTAAAAAGCATTTGATTTCAAGAAATTATTTTTTATTTTCATTTTCTGAAATGACTTTTCTGTTATTTGACACTAGCTAATTAAGACTAAGATAAAATCAATAGCTAGACTGCTATCCTTGCTCTGTGCCATTTTCATGACATACGGAGAGGTGTACAACTCCCTTATTCAATTTTTTTAAAATATATTTTAATTTTTTTAACAGCTAATTTGTGTATTAAAAAAGTTTTATTGAAGCATCCTGAAAGTCTAGGTATCCGGAGTGAGCTTGTATGAAGAATTAGAAGTTACTGCATCACACCCTTTTAATCACATGAATTACATTGAAGATTTAAGTTTTTAGCAGTTTTAGCAAGTTTTGCATCAGGTAGAGGTGTGTTTCATAGATTAATAACACAAACAGAAAAATCATAGTATTTTCTTTTTAGCAAAAAGTTGCTAAATAAATAATTTTCCTTCTGAATTTTTTGTTAAGTTTGCTTTACAAAATGAAAAAAATTTGTTCTTGTCAATATCCTCAATATTATTGATAGTTGAATAGGTTTCAATCAGATCCCCTCTAATTTTTGTTCTCTTCAGAGAGTACAGATTCATCAATATGCCATATCTTGGATTCCTTTAAAATCCTGTGAATATTTTCTGTTGCTGCTGATAGATATTTCTATGTAGAATAGCATACAACCTTCCCATATTCCAAATGAGCTCTAACAATTAGCTTTGAATAATTACAGAAAGGTAAATTTATCTTTAAAGGTTAAAGCTGCCTTTATAATTCCAACCATTTAGTATTTTTAATTTATTACTCTCAGGATGTGAAGCCTAGGAGTCAAATTAGTAAATTTTTGGAAGCACATGACAATAATCACAATCAAAAATAGGGTCTAGGTTTATAGATTAACTGTATATAAATTTCTTGTATGAATTGGCAGCCCCGTTCATGAAGATAGATTTCAATAGCTATCTCCCAGAGAGATAAGGTTGGGATATATCAAAGTGTATAGCCAGAATTTCTGCGTACATACGGTCTGCCATTTGGAAGTTGGATGGTTTGTGTAGAAGATGTATGCCTATTATGTTTTATCTGCGTAAGCTACATTTAGTCTTTAAATTAAATAGCCCCTTTCATCACTCCTAGGAAAATGGATATGAGGTATTAATGCTCCTTTTTTAGTTTTGCTCTTGCATCCTTTCCCTAGTTTAAAATCTGAGGACATCTATAGAGAACACCACACACTTGTCCCAGTTAAATTTTTTTTCAGATCTATTTATGGTTTCCTTGTTTCACATCATGTCTGCCCCCCACGCCTGCTTCTTGAACTTTTATCCCCTTTTTTGATTTATTTATTTCATTTTAATGAGTTTGGTCTAATATGTCTTTACAGATAAGTTAAAATGGGTTGCTTTTGTGGCAAAGAGGCACTTACAGTTGGAGATCGCAAATTCTACCTGAAGCAGAGACTTGGAGAAGGGTAGGACAATTCTATTTAAACTAAAAAACCTCTCTACAGCTGGAATAATTGTAATTCATCCAAGTTGATATAGGAATGCTTATAAGTGACTGTCCTTAAGGGATTAAAAACAGCAGTGATTTATCCATACATCTACTTATTCATTGTATTGTTCTTTACAACAAAGAACAAGTAGCTCAAAAGGATCTATGAGTGAGAGATCCTCACCTGACAGGAGATCAACTTATAAAACTTTTACCTTAGTGATTCCTAAGATCAACTTATGGAACTTTAACCTCAGTGATTCCTACTCAAGTAGTAGTATTTGTGATCCTCATAAAACCTTTTGGAAATGAAGAGACTTCGAAAATTTTCTGTTCTTAAATATTTATTATTTTAATGTTCTCCTAAGTTATAAAGTGGTGTTTAAACATGAGATATCAGAAATTATATTTAGAAATATGAATATCTTGGGACCACTCCTATTCTAATCCTTAAAAGATTATAATGTTTTTTTGTTTTTTTTAAACCTTCTTTCAAATTCTTTTTAAATGTAAATTGCTCTTTGGTCCATATTTGAATCAAGTTTCGCCATTGCAAAGGTGACAGAATGCAATTTCATGCTGTGTAGTTATTTGAAATGTCAATGAAAAAGACTTCTTACTCTTTTGGACTGGTTTAGAGACATGCAAAAGAAGAAAAAAAAAGAGCAACAACAACAAAAACAACAAAAAAAAAGAGCAACAAAAACAACAAAAAAAACCCTGTTTTATTTTGCGATATTATTATAAGAAGAGGATTAAGTATAAATTAAAGTATTGGATCATAATTCCCACACTTTATTTTTTGTTAATTGCAGAGGTTTCAGTTATGTAGATTTGGTGGAGGAATCAACATCTCGCAAACCTTATGCACTAAAACGAATTTTATGTCACAACAAGGAAGAGGAATCAATTGCTCTTCAGGAGGTTGAAATCATGAGAGCTATAAATCATCCAAATGTGATTCCCCTGGAGTGCTATTCTGTCCACAAAGTTTCATACCATTCAAAAGCTGTTGATATAATATGTGAAGTGTTTTTGGTGGCACCTCTTTATAAGGTAAAATCATCAGGCCTCTTGCTGAATCACTTCCTAAATTCTAATGATGCCAAGAAGATAATCATCTTATATTTACACCCTAGAAAATTATCTTTGAGAAAATGAAGTAAAAAAAGCAATTGGACAACCTGAAATTACATGACTTTACAAAAATATTTTGATGCAGGTAAGAGAGAGAAAATATATCAGCCTGTTTTTACATTTCATTGGTTAATCATGTATTCAGTATGTAGATCGTTTTGATTACAAAAGATGTAATTTTGGATTAAAAAAACAAATACTTTAACTTTTTATCTGTTTGTGTGATCATGGAAGTATTTAAAAAAAAAAAATATTTGTATCAGGAATATGCCCTTTTATTCAGTTAAAATAAAATTTATATTTACAGAACGGCACACTTCAGAATCGCATCGATACGTGGAAATTAAGAGGAGAGCATTTACCTGAAGATCAGATTTGGAATTTAATGAAGGGTATCAGCCAGGGACTTAAGGCCTTACATGATCACAAACCACCTTTTGCTCACAGGTAAGTATAAAGCAAAAATTTCTATAAGTGTTTGCTAATCTTTCTGAGCTGTATCATAAGCCATTTATCAAGTTTTAGACTTTTAAGCTGAAGCTCCATGACATTTCAAACTTCTTTTCTCTGATCTTTTGAATGTAATGTAGAATTTACGTTTAGATGTAGGGCAATTTTTAAGTTTGATCTAAATTTTGCTTGAGATAAAAAAAATTATAACGGGCCTTTGTCAACTAATTAATGTTGAGCAACATTAAAAAAATAAAAATTAGTGTCGTTGATGTAAATGACCAATCTGATGTGTTGTTCATGGATGCTGTGGAATCTACAATCAGTAATTTTTTATTGTTTTCTTTTTTTTTTTTCTTTTTTTTTTTTTCGTAAATGAAAATATACTAATAGATTGTATTAAGTAATAATGCATGCAACCCTAGAAAACATCTCAAAACTTAAGCTCAAGTATACTTTAATTCTTTGTCTTCTATCATTTGTCATTATGATTTTATGGAACAACTTATCTATTACAGGGCTTTAAAAATTTCAAAAATTATTTACAACAGGTTCTAAGCTCAAAAAGTGAGATATTGTCTAATCTGTGAGTGAATTCTTATTGCTATTAAATGGACATCAGAGGATAAATATCTATTGTGCGACACATTTGAGCCAATGTTTCTAGAAGCTTGTTGTACTCTTCCACAAGAACATAGAAAATCATGACAAGTTCCTTGCAACTTCAAATTTAGTTTAGCAACCAGAGTAAATCGGCACAAGTGGCTGAGGATACTTTTGCACCACTGCCATAGCCAAAAAAGAGCAGTAATGTTTGTATACTTGGCTAAGGCAGACTATAGTCTTTTACAAATTCTTGATGACTTAAAGAGATAGTAAAAGTTTAAGGTTCAAAGTCACCTAAAGTCACCAATGTGACAAAATTAGGATAGGGACCTAATGTTTTTCTCCATATAAAACTACATTATAAGCTTAAACATCATATTCTTTACACAAATTGTCCAAAATGTGACTTGTGCCTGATTTACACTGTTCACCTCAAACGTGTGCTGCACCCACGGTTTTGGTGGATAGTAGGGCACTAAGAATAGCTCTCTTTCAAGTATAATGAGCTTCATCATAATGTTGTAACTTCTCTGTGGTGGATCTATGCTTGAAAAGGCACAATCAAAACAAAAAAATAAAGAATAGGCCTTTACTAGTAGCTGCATAAGCTTATTTTATTCATATATTTTCTTTTGACAGAGACCTGAAACCAGATAATATAATGACTGAAGAAGATGGTACAGCTGTTGTGATGGACTTGGGTTCAGCCACGCAAGCTAGAGTAGAAGTAAAGACAGCCCGTCAAGCAACTCAGTTACAAGTATGTTAGGTGTTCATGATCTAAGTATGGAATTACTCCTTTTTTTTTCTTGTACTTCTCTTTCAATAACGACAACAAAAATCCTCCAGTCTTTCTGGAAAAATGTTCCTTTTTGTTTCCTCTTCACTGTAAGGCAATTGGTAGACTTTGTAATGTGCAAAAAAAATTCACACAAAAAAGAAAAACATCTTCAATTATTGTAAAATATTTTGCTTGTATCCTCTTTGATGGTCTTGAAAGAGGACTTTTTGTGACGGTAGGTGTTGTAAGTGTTGAGTCTTAACAATAAAATTTTTATGGGATGGTATTTGTATGAAAAAAATAAAAAGTTACTGTTTATGTATTTCAAAGGATAAATGTAGTCAAGAGTTTGTTTGATGTGTTGCTGGCTTTTGCAAAGCACCTAGACCTTCTGGATTTCCTAACTCAAATATGGTACAGGCTAAAAAAAAAAAAAGCAGTGTGTACACTTCTCCCAGAATTACTCCTATCTTTGTGCAAGGCCTAAAGGTTGAAGATTGGGGTTGGTCATGCTCTATGTAAGGCCTGAATGTTGAAGAGATATGCACTGAAGTATCTAAGGGTGTTCATGAAGTCACACATGTGTGAAAATTGAAGAGACTGTAACCAAGGGTTTTGATGAAGAGATGTAAAGTGTGAATATTAAATCTCGTTGAAAAGCATATTTCTCAAGTTCTGGGCACTTCCAGTATTTCTCCCTTTATGTCAAGGGAGAAAATGGATGAGGGATTGGCGGCTCTTCCTTTTCCTGATGCAACACAGCCACCAACCTCATTTAAAGGAAGAACAGAAGAGAACCAGGCAATTTTGAAAGGCCTTTAATGGGAGATGCTTTGACAAAAGATGCAAACAAGTTTATAGAGAGTAACAAAGAAAAAAAGACAGAGACTTAGATGTGCTTTTAAAGCTTCTTATTATTTGTACAAGAAAGTTAGTGGTGCTGACAGAGAGAAAATTCACAAGGAAGTTTGGAGCATGTTTAGGGACGAGAAAAAGGTATTCATGAGGATGGTGGTAGATGTGAAAGATGTACAAGAAAGAAGAAGAAGTGTATCTTATGTACATAAGAGAAGCAACATTTAGTCTTCAATCTTAAAGTGAAGAAATATGGATGATAGTATGCAAAGATGTTTTTAAATACAAAAAGACTGAAGATGTGGTGAATGTTGAAGACTGTGACAGAGGATGTTCATTCGAACCCTAAGGAAACTTGAAGTCTATGTCAGGTCTCAGATGCTCTGAATTTTGAGAAAGAAGTCCTTTGGCATTTGCTGAAAATGCCTAGCTATCATTGTCAATAAGACATACAAACGTTGTATCTGGAAACTGTCTTCCAGTCCTTTGCTGGGATTTATTGCAAGAGCCTTAAAATCTCTGATGGGGAGAGTTAGGAAAAGATGTTCAGAACTGTTTTTGTGGCTGAAGTCAAAGAATGTAATGTTTCAATCTTTGTGCCATCCAAAGATCAGTGCGACTTGTGCTGTGAATTTCCACAGGGCAATATTGAGGTGAGTCTCTATAGCTGCCACAGAGAAAGGAAGATGACAGCGCAATGAGAAGGCAAAAGACAATACCATATACCCATTGATTTCTCGCACTAAATTGCTTTGTGAGGACTTGCATAGGGTGTAGTTGTCCCCATCTTTGAAGACATCTGCCCTCTACTACAAAACAAAGCTGCAGGTGCACAATTATTGTGTCTTTGACATGGCATTTAAAGATGTTGTGTGCTATCTATGAAACAATGTAGAAGGTGGGTTCCATGCCAATGTGTTTGCATCTTGTATTATCTCCTACTTAGAAGATAGTACTGAGTCTTTTGATAAGGTACTTACTCACTCTAATGGCTGAATCAATCAAAATCGAAATCAAGTACTAGCTGTTGCTCTCAGATATTTCTGTGTAAAATATGGTGGGGCAGGGCACACTTAGATGGAGGTTGATAGTGTGCAAGCATTCATGGAAAGATAACTAAAATGCATAGACATACACTTGCCCCTGGATTATGTCAACTTGATCTAAGTCGCTAGATTGAACCCATGTCCATTCAAAGTCAAGTATCTGACTGGCACCATTAAGTCCATAAAGCCATCCAAAAAGGAGAATGTCTCGAGAAAATAGCTCCATGTGTTAAAAGCTGAACTACAAGGATGGCTGAGAAATATTTTGATGGAAGGGACCAGATGCCCACAGGCTTTACAAATGTAAAAGAAAAAAAATATATAAATTTGACCACTTGCAATTGGTGAAAGCTTTCATGCCTGCAGAATTACTCCACTTCTATGACATGCTTCCTCACCAATAACTCAGTATCATCAGCATTCTAGTTGTGAGGATTTCTCAAATGTGAAGAACATTACTGTATTTTAAATACATTAGGGCTTTTTTCTCTGGATGGAGAAACTGAAAAGAGGGGCAAAAAGGAAAGTTGGGAAGCAGGGAGTTTCAGAAATAGTAGAAAAAATTTAATTATAGAGATAGGGTGAAATATGAAAAGATGATTAATTAAAAAATATGAAAGAAAGAATAAAAATCTGGCAGTAGAAAGAATAAGATAAGCCGAGGAAGATGAGAAAGGGTTGGAAAAAGAAAGAAAGAGTGAGTGAATGATTGAACGTGAGAGGAAAGGAGAAGGAGAGAAAAAAAGGCGAGGGCATTTTATTTACTTTTTTTGTTGGTGGTGTAATGTTTTCACTTGGCTATTGCTAATCATTGTTTTCTTACAAATTTTGTTTGAATACATGTTTTCTCTCATGGCAGCTCTCACTGACATGAGAAATATGTGTGCCAGTGCAAGAGAATAATTATCAGCATCTAAATTTTTTCTGATGATTATATGGGTTTTAAACGTACTTGGAGCTTTTCTGAGGATTATGTGCCCTATTTACTAGATAAATTATCTGTTACATGTTTTTGATAATGTCATAACATTGCAATAAACTGTCAAACTCATTTCAATACTCTCTTTTGTGCTTGATATTCTCTTCAAGTTTGCTTTAAAAACACTGATTATTTAATAATTAGCAGAAAGAAAATTGATGACCTTAAGTTCTTCATTCGATCTATGTCTAATATATTTATGTGAATACAAACACAAATATAGCTAGCTGAGGGCAAACTCAGGCATAAAACAGTCAACTTCACTTTTATTTTCCCTGGCACAAAAGAGTCAAGTTCAGGAGTGGCATATACAATCCAAGTCATTTCATTTAGTCGGTTCTCCAAGCGGCAAAGTCTTTTATTGCTTTTTAAAATTGTAAAAAGTTAAAATTGTATATATTTTAGAGAGCCTGTTTCTTTCATTGTGTAAGGTAATTGGCTTTTCTTTTTTAAGGATTTGGCTGCTGAAAGATGTTCAATGCTCTATAGACCTCCTGAACTGTTTACTGTTGAGACCAATACAAATATTGATGAGAGAACTGATGTATGGGTAAGTTTATTTTTTGTTGTTGTCATTGTTTTATTCAACCACTATTAAGCATTGTAAATAATTGCTGTATATTGTCAGGTATGCTTTATGGCTTTTGAGGAGTACATTAAATATCCAATGAATTTTTTTTTCAACTAGTGGGGTTAAAGTGTCACACTGTGGCTTGTTGGAACTATTCATGGGTTATATTGAGCTTGAAAATTAGCTTCAGGTTCAATTTTTCATTTAAGGATAGACACAAAATAGATGTGTTTGAAATTATGTTTGACTTTTCTGGGTTTTTATTTTTTTTATGTCTTTCTCTTTCTCTGTAGTCTTTAGGATGTGTTCTCTATGCTCTTGCTTATTTGGAATCTCCTTTTGAGAGTGCTTACCAGAAAGGGGACAGCTTAGCCCTTGCAACTATGGCGGGAAAAATCACCTTTCCACAAGACTCTCAGTAAGTTTTTTCTCAGTGATGGTCTTTAGAATTGAATGAATTGATGAATTTACAATTGGCTTTGGATACGTTGATCGAAAAAAGTTCAAACCATGAAATCTAATGTTTGTTTTTTTTTGCTGTTTGTGTGAATTAGCCATAGAACATTCCTAATAACAATTATTTTCTTTCCTAGAATCTCAGCAATAGAAGTTGTTCTTTGTGTAAAAAAGGGTGGACTGAACTAGTTTAGTGCAAGGCAAGGGGGGGGGGGCAGTTTTTTTTTTTACAACCCAGTGCTTTAAATGAATCTGTGCTTCTGTGACAGAACCTTCAGTATTCTTCAGTTAGTTACATATACCATCTATATTAGTTTTATTGATCAGTTTTATATGATGCCTAGGAACATTAGATAGTTTGTAAGAAAGAGATCTAAATCAACAGATTAACTTGATTCTGATAGTAAAATGACTGATTATGACGCCAAACAATTGCAGCCATCAACATGACAGCCACTACGACAAAGACAAGAGCCAAGCAAGCAAGAGAATAATGTAGGGAACTGTGAGGTGACAATGGCCATTTGGGGAGGGTGGTTTCAGATTTCTAGGAAGAGAGAAGATGGTACAATGGTAGTAACGCCAAAGGACTAGATCTAGTGCTATAACAGCACCCTTACTAGACTGCATAAATAAGAAAACCCATCTTGAGTGATGGATATAGATTGCATTAACTCTTTTTAATATGGTTATGATACTCAAACTTTTTTCTTGCCCTCTAAGTCTCTCACAGCCATACCGACCCTTATCCACCAGATGTGTTCTCTTCAGCTTTAATTAAAGTGAAGATCAACTTAAGAATCCCTTATAAATAATGTGACGGGGATGCAGTGAGAGGTTTAATCCATAGTGAGTTATCAATTTTGTCTTCACAATAAAAGAACTACAAAAGGGTATTTTCCTTGAAAAGTAGGATCTACTCAAGAGGATGACACAAGCAGCGTTGCTTGAGTGAAGCCAACTGTGTCATGTTTTTTATTTTTTTGTGAAAAGAACTTTATAATATTGAAATCATACAATAGCTGGCTGGAAATGAGTCATTTCCTCTGTTGGACCAATCTTATTGTTTGAATTGATTCTAAGGATTTCGATCGAGGAAAAAAATAATGCCCAACTCGGTATTAAATGTTACTGTTTTCATTAGAATAATACATATGTGTCAAGTCCATTTCAAATTATGAGTCTCAAGTCAAATATTGCACTATTTTGATTCTGTGCCAAAAGTGTTGAACAGCTTTGACAGAAGAAGAAACAATTTTAATTTTTTTCTTTCAAAAGTTGTGTTTGAAACATCTAACTGGTTAATTAAAACTGACACATGACATATGTTATGACGTTTTGGTAATTTTTTTCTCTCTTTTTTTTTTCTTTGGATGACCTGAGCTGAATCTTGCTCTGGTCAATGACATTGTAATGGAAGTGTGGAAGTTTGACAAAAGTCAATGTTATGCATAACAAAAAATATGAGAAAATTTTTAAATGCAAAAAAATAAAAAATTAAAAAAAAAAACTAACTGTACAGCTGGAACTGAAATTAAATAAAGAAAAAAGCAAAAAAAGCTCGTCATAACTCCTTTGAAATAATTAAAAACTTTACCTTGAAACAAACTATTGAAATAGGTGTTGTATATATGATGAAGGCATTATTTATTTTCTCTTTTTAAGTTTTATGCTCATTTATGAGGTAATTTTAGGAGTAGAATTATATATGAGAAATAATGATCAATTGCAATCTAAAATATCCATTGAGAGATACACAGAAAGAGAGAAAGAGACAGAGGGAGAGAGAGATATCCTATAAACCTGGTTGTCTTCCTTTCCTTTGACATTTGTAAATTTATTCATTTTTGTGGAAGCAGACATGACACACGTGAATAAATGGTACATGTAGAAAAAGCATTTTAAGACATGTTTTTTGTCTCCTCATGGTCACAGACTAGCTTTGACTTCAGAGGTATTGTAGATAGAATCAAGCGAACATACCAGCATTCATTTAAATTGAGGAGCTGCATACATAAAATGATACACAAATTACACTTGCAGTCACTTTTGTAAATAGGGCTTGAAAACCTGCCCTTTTAGTTGCATGGACACTGGGCTATTTAATATTTCATAATAAAATTTTATTCTCTGGATAACAGGCCTCTTTTTGTCTTTTACTCCTCTTTGTGAGAACAATGATACAATGGAAAAAGAAAGTTTTGGAAATAAATAATAAAGAAAAGATAAGAATGAAGAAATTGATAGGTTCCAACATAGCAATAATTGATGAAAGTAGAGTATATTTTGCTCAAATAATGTATTCAAATAGATCAAGGTTTGACACGTAGTCTCATGTGACATACATAAGAAAAGGCTATGGATTTCGTTGAGCTAATTATAATTTATGTTGACACAGCTACTATAGCCTCAGGTTTCATTAAAATACTACTTATGAAGTAAGGGTTGATGTATGTTAAAGACAGCCAATCCACATTCCATGTTGCTTCTCGGAAGTAAAGCTCAGTGATGAAGGTGGACTGCTAAAGATTCCCCCATTTTCTCCACTTGTAAATCTGAGGTCTTAATAATTACTGTTTTGGGCTGCCCCCGTTTCAAATATTAAAGTAAAATTTGAGCCTGTTAAAATCACTTTTGATTTGAGAATCATATAAATTTGGTGAAACAAAAACACATTATTTCATCTATTACATATAAGCAATATATATATAAATTTTTGGTGCAAGAAATATTTAATAATGTCGTAATATACAGTGCAAACATTTTATAACTTTGATCATTTACATGCTTTGCAACAAAAAAAAAAACGAATAAAAAGCGAGAACCCCTTTTATTACTTGAGCAAAGTAAAATAATGGAATGTGTGTGATTAGAATGTAAATTTTCCTGTGGAATTTGGTAACAAAAGAGGACGTGTATTCTTAAAAAGGCAAGGGCATTGGGTTTCAGAGTTACCATCAGTCAAAGTTTTCACTACTTTCATTCAATTAAAAATTTTTTTTAAAGGAGAAAAAAGGGATAATTATGTGACCTAGTTTTCATCTTGCTAATGCCTACAACACCTGTTCATACACTTTGACCTTTTTTTTATAAGTTATTTTGGAAACCAGTTTAATTTACGGATCATATTGGTTTTTTTTTTTTTTTTTTTTGGCATTTCAGATACTCTCAAGGGCTACAAGACTGCATCATGTGGATGGTGAAGCCAAAGCTAGAAGACAGGCCTTTCATTCAAGAAGTGTTAAATAGAATTTCTTCCTTTCACCATGTAGCAGAGAATCGAGTATGACTTAAATGTTAAGGTTTGGCAGAAAGTACTTCTTTCACAATCTAATCTACTTTTGCCAAAGAAGAGTCGCAGCATCACTATGGACAGTACTGCTTTTTATTTGGCTACAGCAGTTACGTGATATAAGGAAGTCATCATATTATATTTTTACTTCAAACATGTGTTCATTAATTTTTCTCCGCATGGTTCTAAAAACCTTTTTTTTAAAAATCTATCGGCTATGGTTTATTTAATGCGATAAATGTGAATTTGTCTTAGAAAAATTTAATTTAGCCCTTTTGTGATGTAAAGATTGTTTATTTGATTTTATGTTTTGGCCAGAAAATTGTAAGAACTGGCTGAGAAAAATAGATCTTATTTACATATTTGGAGATTATGACCACAAAAAATATATTTTCACATCAAAATAAATTCTATTATACATGAAAAAATATAGAATTTGTTCGGTCATTATCTTTGTCTAGATTTTTACTATGATACTGTACAGAAAGGAACTAATGTATATATGACTAATCATATACATCACACTGGTCCTGGCTAGCTCTTACTCATGTCCCAGTGGATACATCCAGACTGTCTCCTAGATTTTTATTCAAGGAGGAAAAAATGACAAACTATACAAAAATGTTAAAAAATCAGGATCAGGGCATAACATGGTTTTTCAATGTTTTTTATTTAAGAAGCCTTTTTAAAGAAAATTATTTTCATCTTTTTGATGCTCAGTTTAGATGTTGATTGCATTACCCATTAATCCTGCCTATACTACATGTCTTATTTAAACCTTTTTTTTCATTCCGTGATGTTAACATTCCTGTGCAATAAGTGAGTGGTATTGATCAATGCTGTTAACTTACATAAATGTAAAATAATTTTACAGTGTTTAAAAATACATGTTTGTGGATATTTTTAGAGAAACATAATGGAAAAAACAATGTTCCTTATATTTTTTTTAATTTGTGTGCAAGTTTTCTTCTTTCTATTTGTAAATATTCCATACATTCTTGTTTAAAGTGACATATGCATTTAAAACAAAAGAATTTTAATGTAGAATTCCCGCATGAAAAATATGCATAAAGAAACATTTTATTTCGATCAAAGTTTTTTCCCCCCTTGATTTTTTTTTTCTGGCTAAAAACTGCAACTCGCTCTCTCTGTTTGAAATATGCTTTTGTTCTGCTTGGACTGTTTCAGTATTTGTACTGTCAATGATTCAACTTTCTTTCAGCAGTAAAATTGGAGAAAAAACATCCAAGCATCTTAAAACGCTAAGTTTGGAGAGAAACATTTAGTAGTATGTGGCAAAAGAAGTGCTTACATGTTTAAGGATATCAACACATCATCTCAATACTACCTCTTGCATGCCACCTCGATTTTCCTTTTAAATGTTTTAGATAAACTTTACTGAAAATGAACTTATTAACTTGTGCGGGTATAGTACATGCTGTCATGAAATTGAAAGCCTGATCGAGTCAAATTGACCCAATTAGTTAGAATATAAGCCTTGAGTTCATATCAAGAGTCACAAACTTTACAAATGCAGAAGTAGCAACAATAACAACAACAAAAGCAACAGCAACTACAACAGCAACAACAACGACATCAAACAACAACAATAACAATGTGTCAAAGATAGACGTGTTGCCGGCTATCTTTAGACCAAAAATTCAGTCACTACAAAAAAACTAGCATCACTGCAAAGTAATCTTGTTAGATTTGGTGATAAATAAGTTTGAGAATACTTAGAATCTCAAGGTCTAAATTACTTTACAAGCTGAGTATTTTTTTTAGTTTCGGGACACTTTGACAGGACCAGTCCAGCACAAATTAACATAGTCCTACACAATCTATATTGAGCTGATTTCTCTTTCTCTTGGTTGATTTCATTCATTTATAAGAATTTAATGTTTTTCTTTTTCTTTCATTTCATGTGTAATTGCTGTTTTCCAAAGAAAATGTGCATCCTGAAGATTTGATACAAGAAGTTAACGTTAGGTTTAAGATTTTGAGGTACCGCCAGATTATTAACCCTAAACTTCCCTCTTTATCAATCATGGGTGGCCATAATGTACTATGTTGTACAAAAAGTAATATCTCTTTTTCTCTCTTTGTAATTAGAAATTATGATGTAATGTGCCCTTTTAATGGATCTCAAAAGTTGCATCTCCATATGTTATGTGTGTGAGAAAATCACACTCATTTTTGTTTTTGACATTTGTACTGAATATTTTTGGTCTTGCAAACATTCCACTTCAGCCATCTGAACTTTGTTTTCAAAAAATCGTACAAAACACTGAAAAAATATATTTTAAAGAATAATAAGTCAGAAACGTTGGTTGTAGATCTTACTTTTTATTGAAAAATTAAAAAATATGTTTTTAAAGATGTTGGATTAGTAGAACAGTTTTGTATTGATTTATTTCAGAGCTGCCAACTTAACAAAAAGTCACATGGGGACATTTGAAATTGATTTCAGTGACTGCCAATTTTTCACCAAGTCAACAAAAATTAAGAATAAAAGGCTTGACTATGAAGTAGAGGTTTGTATGTGTTGTTTTCTGATGATACAAACAAATAAAACAGAAGCAAAAAAGGCTAAAGATTGGAATAAAGAATGGTAATTTGGTCTAGTGAAAAGCAGTTTTAAGAAATGGTTCGAATAAAGAGACCAACCTGCTCTCATCGCATCAGTTGTAAAATCATCTCAGTAGTTGGGGCCTCTGACATTTGACAGAGACACTTTGGTAAAGATTGATGGCCTTTGATGGTGATTGTATTAAACTCCATCTATCCGACATGGATTTTAATTGACATCAACTATTTTCTTGATGTATATTTGACATTTAATTGCATTAGTAAATATTTACGCTATGCACAAGCCCTCCACAGACTACTCTAGCTGCTTCTGTTTCTGCACAAACAAAGCTCTTGCTGTAGGTCATTCCACAGTAACTGATGGGACAATCAGAGCATAATTTGAGTGTAATAAACAATCACAAAGATTACAAAAATCACTTTATATTGCTTAACAGCTATTTTATGACCTTAGTTAAGGTAGTAACTGATGGGACAGAAAAAGTCACTCAGATTTTACATACGTACAACAAGCTCAAATTTCTCTGATTTGACACAACTTGTAATTGCTCTTTTTACATCACACAGTAGGAATAATGTGTTTTTTTTCCATAAAACAAAAAAAATATATGTATTGCCATTTTTAAACCTTTCAGGGCATAAACTCCAAGTAATTGATGGAGCAAAAAAACATCAAATGCTAGATTTCAATTTCTTTGCATTTTCATTTCTCTTCGTCAGCTTATTTTCAAAATGGCTGCCAAGTCATATATGATCACAGAAGGAAAGTAACTTTAACAGAACATGTTGCCGCAATCAAAATACTATAGCTTGGAACAATTTTCATTTCAGTTTAACAAACTTTTAAAAACGACTCTAAGGTAACATTTTACGTGGAATGGCCCTGTAGCAGTCTTGCTCGACTTGAGCAACTTTGAGGAAACATTTGTCTCAAGTCTTGCAGTTGCGATATTTCTTTACTGTAGAACCAAAAGGCTTTCCAGGGTACATGTTCTGCACATCCTTCCATATAGACCTACTCTCATTCTGACCAATCTCTCGCTCCAAAACCCTGACAGCTTTCATATTTTGCAAATCATATCTAACAAAATCCAACAAAACCTTTGCACACTGCATAACAGGACTAGTCTTACTCTGCACTCTTCTCACTGCAGACTGTGCTGCTCCACCTATTCCATCTACCACCCCTTTCCCATGTGATGTTGCAAAATATTGCCACACCACTTCGTACTGCAATATCTTAGCAAACATTATTTTCAAGGTAAACTTATTTTTGAACTCGGAGGAAAGCCCGTCTGTGTACCAATTGAAGCACCCTTCTTTGTCTATATTTCAGTGCTTAAATTCAGTAGCAATTTTTGTCAGGAACATCTATTTCGACATTCCATTGAACACTTGTTACATTGGAGGTTAATTTGTGGTTGCACCCAGAACAGGCCTGGCATCTGAACAAATTCACACTTGCTGTGGATCAAAGAGCACTTTGTATGTCATCTTGATATGAGCAGCTGTAAACTGGCAGAGTCACACTGGCAAACAGTAACTTTTGGATTGTTTATTCTTTTCAAATGCCTCTGACTGAGTACATTTTATCCTTACTTACTCTTTGAATTTCTGCCAATCATTACAAATATCCTCTATCAACTGCCCCTTAAACCTCTACATGCTCCACATAAACCCTCTTTGTGGTGGTCTTTTCTTTGCACCACAATCGTCTCAGTCTATCCATTTCTTCTGGAGCGCCCACTCCTTTCTTTCCCATTTTGCCACTTCCTCTTTTTCTTTCTTCACCAGTCTAGCCTTCTTTTCATTTATCAATTCTTGGCTTGTCAAAAGCCTGTGTGTTATGGCGCGAGACCTCTTTGGCTTGCTGCTTTGCTTGATGCCAGTCAAGAGTGAAAAATGGTATCTATCTCGACATTCCATCGAGCACTTGTTGCATTTAAGGTTGATGTTGTGGGTGCACTCAGAACTGGAGTGGCATCTGTTGATGTGAGGGAGGGCAGGGCATTAAAGAGATAAGCTAAGTCAGAGGCTTCTTTACCATGAACCCATTTGAGAATTCAAGTTGTTCCATGTCATTAAATAAGACGATTGGATTATTGTCCCAGGCTCCATCAGCAATCTCATCTTGTATGATGTCTTTATTAGGTTCTCACGTTTTCAAAAGTCTGGGCCAGGTAGCTTTGACAATTGACAAATTTGGATACATTGAAAGAAATTAGGTCCGTATCCTTTTGATATCCGTTTGAAGGAAAAAGAAGCAGAGGAAGACAAAGGGAGAAGATAATGGATGGACTGGCCACATGGCTTGGACCAGGAAAAGTGTCAGATATACTGGCCGCCGTCAATGATAGGGATTTGTGGAGGGACATGATCGTCAACGCTTACAAGCAAGGCACTTGATGATGATGATCCTTTTATTGGTTTTGAATGGCTTGAAAATAACCTTAAATAAGGGCTGCAATGTATGTGTGGCGTGCGGCGGGAGAGCCAAAACAAAGATGTTCTCTTTTGGGCCAACTCCAGCATTTCCAGCACTTCAGCCATTCATTTTCATCTTCTTCTGGTTGTAGATCTAGATGTAGGCCTTCATCACCTAAGTTTAATGTCACCTCTATTGTCTGTGCTTGCCTTTTTCACCTCAGTACTATCAGCCATATAAAGACCCATAATTTCTTTCTCCTCATTTTCTTCCCCATTAGATTCTGCTTCAGGTGATGCATCATACTCATAGTTAAATTGTGCAAGAGTAGTCCTCGTAGATCTAGATTGATCACTACAAAAAACACAATGCCACTGCTAGAATCAGTTTCAGTTTGTGTAGCTTCACTTGCTGCAACTAGATCTAGTGGCCTTATTACATCTTGAAATAAATTAGGCTCATCCTCATGGTCTACAATATCATGTAAACTATTGTTGCAGTCATCCTCATCACCAGATCCAGGTGTAAAAAATGTATCAGTATCAGACTTCATCTCTTGTAAACAATCTGCCTCTGTATTGACGATCCAACATCTTCACAAAAGTGAAACTAAAGTGAAAGGCAATGCTGAGCCAGCATGTTTTTTTTTTTTTTTCATTTTGTAAATGGAAAAAACAGATAATTTATTGATAATGATGCTGTTCGTTTCACATTGCTTAGTTAATTGTATTTGAGAAAAAAAACCCCAAAAACTTATGCTACAACAACAGAGGAAATACATATAACAATGTGAAACACGAGGTAACTGCAACGGAGCTCAGGACCTGAAGGGGTGTAAAACTTGTTACCAAATTGGTTACCTATGTCCTGAAAGGTCATATTCTGTTCATAACCAGAAAGGGCACTGGCATCCTGAAAAGGTTCAACTGTGCACACGCAGTTTGGTCTTGTAATAAAAAGAGCAGAGGCTGAAACTGAGCGTGCGCCATTGCAACACCGACTGTGAGTCCTTAACTATTACCATAACTTTGCCTTTTTCTTTGGTGGACTCAGTGTCTCTCATCATGACCTTTGGTTCAAATTTTGGTGTTCTTTATTTAAATGTAGACTTGTTGAAGAATCCATTTTCATAGGTGGAACACAAGTCACAATGTTTGTTGCCAGGCTGGAAAATGTCTTGTTTTTTACTTTCATGAATTCCATAAAAATTGTCCTTCCCATGGTGGCAACATTCTTTGATGTTGCTAAGGACTGATACTCTGGATAAAACTGAAGCTCTGGAATTCAAATTCCAGATAAACATTTCAAATTTCTTTCCCTCTGTAATGAAATGGAAGCTTGGAGATCATATCCAAAATGTTAAGAAGGCATACTGTGTGGCTATCTCGTCTGTTTTTTTTTTCTTCAGAATATTGTTGTCTACTTATAAAAGTTCATGCTCACCTGTGGCTAGTGATAATGTTTCATGTGGGTCAGAAGACATCAATACATACCAGACTCAAGATTTTTTGGGTAAAAAATTATAACCTTGTATATATGCCCTAGCAGTGACACAATTTTCAGGTGGTGGGCAAATGTCATTTTTTTCTTAATTTTTAATATTTTTTTCCAAATCGCCCTTTTCTAGATGGCAGTTTTAAGATTAACCAGCATTGCTTTTTTAAGTACATGAATTTCCTTTCAGGGCTTGTTATTTTCCTATTTTGGTAAAGATATCTTTAGGTAAAGACACCCTAATAAAGATCATCTGTGAAGACAAGAACTCTGGGAGTGGGAGGGTTCTCACTGAGTGGTATTCATCAACAGATATGTGTAACATATTATTAACAAGAAACGAGCTATTGCTAGTAATACATGGCGTACTTGAAATTCTGTTTGCATGGTTTTTTTTGTTGATGTAAAGCAAAGCTGATTTTCAGAAGGAATCCGAAGGAGCAAAGTACATTTGGAATTGTTTGAAGTGTCAAACCTCTGTGTGTATCGACAAAATTGCACACTCTGAGATTTGAGCAGCAGATGTCTGGCATGTGGACAATGAAAGTGTTGCTTTTTTTCTAGCATTGGCAGCAATTCAATAAGATAAAATCATCAGTGAATTCCAATGCCAAGGGATCTGCAGTGTGATGTTGATATATGTACACAAATAGATAGATAGATGAAAAAGATAGAGCGGTAAATACATTGAAAGAGCGATATCCAGGTACATTAAAAATAATAAGAGGGTTAGAAAGGAGGAGGATTGGATGCAGCTTGGGTCGTACAGTCTTGGACTTTTTTTTACTCTCATGCTAGCAAAGCTTGTAAGACTAACAGAACAAAATAAAGAGGGTTTAGCATCATTATGATGTAATATTTTTTTCATAAAATTTCTTCATAGTTTTCTTAATTAACACTTTTTAAGTGCATAGTGTACTTTTTACCACAAATGCAAAATTCAAACAGGATATTTATACTAATAGAACTCACTTTTCTCTCATAAAATTATTTTAATCATTTTGTGAGAGAAAAGTGAAAAGTGAGTTCTATTAGTTTAAAGAAGTTTAAAAAAGTCACCAAAACAGGCTTCTCAATTTTATTGTCTAACTGCTGACTTTGGAGAGTGACATACTGTGACAATATTACAACCAGACAATTTTCTGCCATTGATTTTTGTTGGTTGATTTGTATTTTGGTGGAATGTTTGAATGTCTCTTGGGATAAGCTAGATATTGCTGTAAATTTCTAAGTATTAAAATTTGGACTTGCCTTAAAGTGGATTGCTTGCAATACCAATAATATAATATGCTTTTTCAGATTTTTTTCATCTCAAAAAAATATGGAAAATCAGATTTATCACTTAATTTGAACTGTTTGCAGAATATGATGGCATTAACTTTTTGTTTCATATGACTTCAGAATTTGTGCAACTTATATTTTAAATGAGTATTTGCCACTCATATTCTGTAAATGTATAAAGTAATGTGTATAAATGTTTACAAATGTGTGACTGACATTTTTAGGTGGTAATTGCCTTTCATAAAATCATTGTACTTCCTTCATTACATAAATATTATGAACTAAAAAGTACTAACAACTCGCTGCAGAGTGATTAAAAACAGTTTCTTCCACATAAGTGAATACACATACCTCATCTGCTTGAATGGTGATTCATATGATTTCATATTGTGCACTTAGGTAATATAGCATGTCATAAGAGTATACTGATTATACAGCAAAAAATCTGTATTTCCACAAAAGCATCAAACTAAAGCATGTGTTAATGTGGCATGCATTCAAATAGATACTTATATAAAAACTAAAATATTGATATAAAACGATCAATTATTTTTCAAATGCCAGTTTCTGAATGAAAACTTTCAATTTTTACATGCAACTGGTCAGGTGTGGTTTGGATATATTCCTTTCAATTAAAACTAATTTTAATACATTGATTTCATTTTTGGTCCCTGTAAATAAAGCAAAATAAATGCCATCTTTATTGCTGTAAATCTCATGTTTGAACTTGCATGTAGAAAAGAAAAATTTGATGCTGACTATTTTTTTGTTGTCAGTGACGAATTTGCTGTCTGTAACTTTTTTTTAAAGGAGCTGAGATTTGTAAAATTTTCTTTTTTTTTCTTTAATTTTAGGAAATAAGATTTGTAAGACAATGTAATATCATTGGAACTTGATTCTACTCAATGAAAGTTTGCCTGTTTGGCAGAATGGGAATCTCTTCTTTATCTATTGGTATAAACTCAAATATTATCAGGACAAGGTTGAAGATGCCATCCATTGATGTGGTGAGGCAAGCAAAAAGCAACCCAGCTCATATTTCCATGCTTTCTATAAAAACAGGGTTTGCAGATAAAAAGTGATGCTTAAAAAAATGAAAATATTAAAAAAATGAAAATAAATATAGTAATCTGTTTCAAATTTTTTTTCACACTTATGCAATGTCATGTGACAGCCTTCAGCTATTCATTGTGCTAGAATAGGGAAAATCTTTTTGATTGTTAATTTATATGCCATGTAGGTGAACCTATACAGTGGAAACCTCCAGCTGATCAAAAATACAACTTAAAAGAATTTGAATTTGCCCGTTATTAATTTTTAAAAATCCTTTAGATTAGTAGATTGGGTCCTTCTTAGCTTAGGTCTTTCCCATGTTGTCTGCCCCATGTGACAACTTCAGCATGATAAAATGAAGACTAGGGTGTTGTCGTTTCCTCTATTTACAGAGGTTGGTTTCGCTTCCTTTGCTTCATGTTCAGGAAATATGAGACTGAGATAAGATGAAAATGGGAAACAGTTTGCACAATGCCGTTCTCAGTGGTAAGAGAATCTAATCCTAGACAAGTTCAAATCATCACACTTTGCTGCCCAGCAGTGTCAGAGAACACTGTCGAGAGGTTCAGAGACAATTATCTTTGCAGCCCCAAGAAGTCCACACACAGTGTGCAACATCTTATGCAAATGCATGAGGTTTACACCTTATAAGCTGCAACTGGTCCAAAAGTTATACCTGTGAGACAAAGAAGCGCGCTTTGAATTTTACCATATTGTCCAGGATTTGATGGAAATGATTATGATTAAGATTTGCTGTCAAAGATAGTCTTCAGAGATGAAGCAACCTTCCATCCGAGTGGAAAGATGAACAGACACAATGAGAGAATATTGGGACCCAGAATCCTCATGCCACTCTTGATTTGAATGTAACTCTCCCAAAGTGAATGTGTTTTGTGCAGTAACAGAGAGGACTGTGTATGGACCTTCTTTCTTTGAAGGATTATCCATCACTAGCCCTACTGTGGCCTTGATGTTTGCTGGTAACAAGAGGGGCACATATCAAGTGCCTTTGAGAGTAGATGAAAGTGCCTTTGAAATCAACCCATATCACATAAAACTTTATTAATCTCTGCATTGTAGACACCAATTTTGTGAAAATATTCCCTCAACTTCTCATATTATTAATATTTGAAATCAAGGAGTGTTTTTGTGCTCACCCTATAGAGGTGGATTCCAGCAATACCAAATATAAACAGAAGGGCACATAGACTTTGAGAAACTTATGGTATTAAAACCTGCCATGATCAGAGGATGATTTTTGTATAATTTGGGCCATTGTTACAATAGTTCACTGTACATCCAAGTATCTCAAAATAAGCAAGGATACCTTATGCATTGAACTGCAAAATATGCGACATAGTGAAGATATAACTAAGCAATGTCAATAAAAGTGATGAGTAGTGTAGATATGTTGTGTTTGAGCCAAGGCTAAATTTTCCAAATTCGCAGAAATCTATATATGATTTTCTAATAGTTACACATCTCACAAAATCATATCTCCAAGCCTACAAATAAAACTGTCCCAAAACCATGAAGCTTAGGATAAGTGCCATGCAAAAACCAAGGTCTGTAGTTTCTTTAGCAAAGAGTGTACCAGATGATGGGACTTCACATGGCCTACTGGTTTGACTTTTGTTCTGAAAATGTTGCCGATTACTGACCTGTTAGCCTGAAAATCATCTGAGGATCAGCTTTAAGTGCGGGGATATATACATGTACTACTTAGAACTGTATAAAATTACCTGCATTTAGAATCGTACACAATTTTAGTTGCGACTTCAATATTTTAAGTTGACCGAGATAAGGAAGCACTGCTATAAAGATGATGTGAAGCATAGTTTCTCTCCATTATTACTGAATACTTCAACATGTGTATGCAATCATGATATAAGAGCAATGCCATATAAGCATTTGACTCTAAAATTGTCAATATACAATAAAATATATTAGGTTTACATTTAATTGTCATAAAAATATTCATTATTTCACACCACAGAAATGGGAAAAACACATTAATCTGTCCCTTGATGTTTCTTTGTAATTCATGTGTTATTTCTGAAATAAACATTATATTTTTAGAATAAAATGGTTGAAATGTTATGATTGTCTCAATTATACTCAATATTTCATTTAGAAAATAATAAGCCTATACATAATGTTGCTCCTATCCAATAAAAAAAAAAAAAGAAAAGATTTGAATTTTCATTGCTTGTTCATTTGCATTCTATTGAAAAGTATTTTGGTTTAACTTCATATTGTCTTTGAATGAATTGGAAAAATATCTTGTGACAATTTTTTGAAAGAACTAAAAGAAGCTTGTAAATGCTTAAAATCACCAACATTGAAAATAGTATTCAAAATCTAGGGCTAAAACCAAATACTGCGAAAGCCTGCAATGAATGTAAAGCTTTAAATTACATGAAGCACCTGCAACATACTTCACTTGGGTCTTCAGTTTCTATTTAATTAATTTCTACTTTGTATTTTTATTTATGTATACTAGCAAAACACCATAAATACTGACCCATTATTAGTATTTTGGAGCAGCCTGAGGAAATGAATTTTTATTATTTTTGGAAGCATATTTACTTACAGCTTTTGACCCAGACATTAGGGACTACAATTGGCCATTTGTAACCACTGGTTGTTGAAGTTAAATCTCAATTTAGTAATCATTTACAATTAATGGGTAGTTATGTGTAGTTTCAGTATGAGACTTTTCTAAAACAAAATAATCATTTATCTGATGTTAATATTAAAATTATGATAAATGATTTATTTTATTGAGCTAACTTCCTTTCACACTTGTTTTAAAGTGTTTTCAAACTAACTTTGTGATGGTGAAATGTTTTTTGCCTCTCAATTAGCTTACAAGTTCCCCCCAAAAAATCAATGCCAACAATCATGGCTATAATAATGAATCCTCTAAGTCCTGCAATAAATTTTGATTTTGGTCCTTAGTAGAGGAGCCATATGCTGCTAAAATTTTAAATCTATGACACCCAATGCATTTACTTTGAAAGATTCTTTTGAATTTGACTTCTACAAAAGTTGCAAGAATAAATTTTCGTTTTCGTTGTTTGAAAGGGAAATACAAGTTTTTTATTAAAACCAAAGACTCCTAAAAATCAATGTTACCTATGTACAAATAAATGTACATGTTTAATTTTGTGTAAGTATACTGGTTGCCCAAACCAGATTTTATGAAGGAAATTTGCAGATACATAGTTTTACATGGTCACTGTTAAAATATATATCATGATACACTATGAGTGCAGACCAAAAAAAAAGGAAATTGATGCAAGGTATCTTTATTCATCATATCACATATCAAAAGAAACAATTTGATTTAGATTGATTGCAAATCCGGAGCTAGTCATGCTCCATGTCTTCCTCATCAGAGCTTTCAATTTCCTCTGGGGCACCATCATTTTTATTATCTGACTCTTCCTCTGAAAAGAAAAGGTAACAATTACATAGCAAAAGCAGTTAATTTTGATAATTCTGTGATAATACTAAATAGGTTTTCACATTCAGTTGCCTTGTCTTATTTCTATTCATTTTCTCACTGAAGCATTCCATTAAAAATTACATGTTTGGTTTCCTAGCCACTCTATTATAATATCATAATTGGCTTACTTTGCCAATCAAAAATAAATGCATTACTTTTTTTATCCCTTTCCCTCTCTCCACCTTATTATGTTTAACACACAATTAATTTATTTCGAACAGTATATTGCTCTTCAATTGTTCTATACTCAATTTTTATGTTTTGAAATCAGTACTAAGGAATTGGATGTCATAGATAACAGTTTTGAATAAATGAAACAAATATTCTTTCTTTACAATTTCTTTCCCCCGAGTTTTAAAACCTTTTTCAGTACCGAACCACATTTATTTTTCTCCACAAGGTAGCCAGCCCTCAAGTAGAAGTTATAGGGTATACAGTAGAATCTTGAAGTAAAATTCTTGCTTAAATTCAATTTGTGGTCTGGCTTGTAACTTAGTTTAAATAATTACTCTGGGTTCAAAATTGAACCGATTCGTCTATCTTGCAGAGGATTTAAAATGTGTAAATGCTTCTTGTTTGGACTAGATTCAAAACACATTATTGTCTTTTTAAAGATAGCCCATGTTGAAGTTATGAAACCTATTACATTTTAAAATTCAAACTTTGATGAGTTTTGAGGTAATTGTGTTAAAATAATTTAAATATCCAGTTCCTTTTTAATGTTGGTGGGGATTTCAAAGCTTTTAAAACATTATATTTCTACAGCATTCAATAAATTCCTACCACTCCAAATCTTACCCAAACACTTCAAAAATGTTTGGGAGTCAAATGCTGCCTGTTTCTGGGTTAAGTCTCTAACTTAAGATCAGAGCCACAAACTTTGTAGGTGTTTTCCTAATTTGACATGCTCTTTTAAATTTAACATGAAGGTTGCCATTGGCCGAATACCATTCATCATGTAGGCATTGTATAGATAAATTAAGAATTGGATACTATCTAGAAAAGATGCAATTGTGTCTTCTCTCTGCACATTCAGAAACAATACATATATAACAAGTCATCAAAGACTGGCATATCCTACAAAAAAAAAAAATAATATGTATATTTATATATATATTGCGTACTTTGAAGATACTTTGAAGGTAAGGCTCACATAATCATTAAGAAAAAAATATATCAATGTACATAAAATAAAAACACGCATGTGCTCTTCATAGAAAATAAAAGTCCAGAGCTTATTTTTAAGCAAGGCATACAGAGCATATAATTGGACATTTTCTTAACCCTCCAACAGTGGCTATATAAAAATTCTGAGCTCTGGAGGCTATTTACGGATTTTTATGTATGTTTACAAAATCCTTCATTTTTTGAAACTAGAATGTTTGGAGAAACTAACAAAAAAAAAAAAATTCAAATAAAATAAATATTTGGTGACCTTGAACTTTTATGGGTTTTATTATTTTTGTTACACGTAATTGTGTTTATTTTGTCTCTCTCTCTCTCACCAGGTATATCAAAATTAGTCTGCTTTAGGCAGCAAACTTTACCTAGTTTAGAAAATATAGAGTTTATATGACATATATGAATACAACATCAAGAAATGAGAAAAAAGAAAATTGTGATTTTCTTGAATTTGGAAGCTCATTGATTGAATGCAAATAATCATTTGTTTTGCATTGAAAGTGAAAGCAAGAACAGAAAGGAAACAAGAAATCAGAAAGTTAGATTTTTGTTTATCATAATGTGGATTTTGCCATCACTGCCTTTGAAAATCGAATGATTTAATCATCTGACACACCACAAAAACAAGATTTTGGCCAATTGCGGCCGACCACAGTTGGAGCTTGAAGGTGTTCTAATGGACTTAGTTTTACAAAATGGGATTTTTTTTTTTATAATGGCTTCAATTACTAGTCTTACCTGGTCCAAGTTCTTTAAGGAGTTCATCTATGTGCTCAAGCAAAGCTTGGTCTTTATGCTTAACTTTCTGATAAACCTGAGTAAAAAGATAATATACCAGAAACCTCAAGCATAGTCAGATTACAAATATGATTTAAAAGGAAACAAGTAAATATCATAGAGCAAAAAAGAAAAAAAGATTTGCAATAGCCATTTGAGCAATTCAATGCCACCATAACAAAACAACAAAACAATTTCATATAACTGAAAATATTGATTCTAATCTCAAGCCCTTTCTAGGGTTGATGAAGAAGTGAAACTATTATTCTTGAATTAAAAATTGTGGATACAAATTTTTTTTTTTTTTTTATACATTCAACCGCTGACAAATAATGATGCGGATGACAAAGTGATAAAGTCATGACAATTTATTTTTAAAGCTCCATAGCTGTTTCTTTCTCAAAAACTTTAATTTGCTTCTTTGACTTACAGTTTCACTAACTGTTCTATTTCACTTTCCAAAATTTGGAGAATCTGCAACAATTTCTTCACAAGTACAAATCTGGCAAGTTATATTGTTCATTCAAAAGAAGTTTGGTTGGTTTGTCTGTGTCACATTTTTTTGTCCAGCCTCACATTCAACATTTTTCAGCCTTGTTTACGAATTCTTCTTTTCTTTTCAGGGCAAAGCTTTACCACAGTCCATCTGAAACTAGTGCTAAAATTTCAGGTTTTTGCAAATCATAACTGTTCAAGGGGAAATTACCTTCATGTGCATGATACAACAATCACTAAGTGGACAAAATATGCAAGAGGCACATACTTCTGTCAAAACATAGACACTAATATGACCTAATCTTACTTCTTTTCCTTTTTGCAAATAATGTCTTGAGTTACTGTAATATTCTGAGCCTTGCAAATAATTTGCCCAACCCAGTAAGTACCAGACATCAGGAACTTCATCATCCTCATCTAACAAAGTTTCCAATACATCTGTTGCTAGCTGAAAGTGAAGTCAACAAAAAATATTCATTTGCTTACACTGGCTGGAGCTGATGAACAAAAAATACCAAAAAAAGAAAAAAAAAAATTATTAACTAAACTGCTTTAAAAATAAATTTAATTTACAATTTTTGTGATCCAATTCTGCAAATTTAAATAGTAGGTATATTTCACCTATTTATTTTTCTGAAGCCAGAGAGTAGGTCGAATCAAAGGAACTTAAAAAAATTTTATGCAATTTGCTAGAAAATTAAAAAAAAAATTACAATTAAAAAACTAGAATAAATTTTCAATTACCTCGTATTCTCCAAGCTCTGTGAGAATTTTTCCACATTGTACTCTTGTTGTAAAAGGAATTGGGCAAACCTAAAATGAAAATAAAGGTATTATAAATTGGAACTTATATGCAATTCTAGCAGAAACTCTCTGACTGCTCACATTATCAAATGAGCTGCTTAGGCCTTTTTACAAAACCAATTATTAAGTTCTTTAAAACAGCTAATACTATGAAACTGGGATGCTTTTAAACTATTTCCACTTAATGAACCGTCTTGAAGTTGAAAGAACATTAAAACAATAGAAAAAAAAAAGTTAATTGAAAAAAATCAAGAGCCTATATCAGCAATTTCTATTTTTTAATTAATTTCTTAAAATATTAATAATATAAGACTGAGTCATGGACTAGAATTTGCAATAAATACATATAACAAAACTGGAGATAACCAAAGTAATGCATGTTTCTAAAATAGATGAAACACAAATTGATATGTTTATAGTTATTTCAATGCATTGGAAGAGCAAGGTGAGATGAAAATCCTGATGTAGTGATTTACCTCTACTGGATCAAATTCTTCAACAGCTAATGTGCCAGAATCAACTCCTTGTAATTTAGGCAACCACATGTTAACACTTTTCTTTATACACACCCTAGCTTCCTGAAAAATTGATAATAACAAAATTCAAATAATAATTTTAAAAATGAGGAGGAAGAAGAGAAAGGGAAAGAGGGAGAAAAGAAGAGGAGAAGAGGCAGGAGGAGGAGGAGGGGGAGGAAGGGGAGGAAGATATAGCCATTGATACTAATCATTGATATAAATCCCAAATATTAAAGTAGTGATAGAGGTTCTTTGCAGAGGCAAGCTCTTCAGAAGAGCATTTTTAGTATTGAATGATTCATAATTTATTGCTACACATGAGAAAATAAGTTCAATCAATATTTTTGTTCATCAGCAAAAAACTGATGCAGGATGAAAAATAATGCAGTAATTTTAAATTTGTAAATGTGTACATAAGGGCTTAGCAGTGATAGTCAAACTATATTCAACTTCCTTCACTACCTCCTTCTCATCTTTAGACATGAGGAAATTGGCTTTGAGTTGAAAGGCCTCTGCATTCTCTGAATCGGCATCAATTGCTTTGTCAACAAATTCTTTACATTTGGCTTCTGCAGTCTCATCAAAACTAAGGACATAAAATATCAAATATGTAAGCTTATTGCAAATGATTAAGATTGGTTATAATAGACTGTAAATGTCTTTTTTTTTCTTTTTTTTTGCCTAACTCTATTACTTTGAGTGGTATGGAAACTGGTATTGCTGTTTTTCAAACCTTGCACACACATACATGAAACAAGTTTGAAAAGAAAAGCAATTCTTGAACAAAAATACTGCTATTAAAGGTTCGACTAATTAAAATCATGCAATAAATGGAAACTTTTTGAAAATGTGTTCCCGGTCAATAAAATAAGGCTTGGCATCTGAGGAAATTAAAATGCTAACCAATTAGGACTTGAAATAAAACTTTGTAAAAATGGTGACTGAAAATAGAGCACTTTCATTCATGCATTCGAGTCTACTTAACAGAAAGAAAATAATTATACATGTTTTTGGATGTGTACATAAGAGAAAACAATGAGAAGGGTAGACTTTTCTTAGGGACATATTGTTACACACATCAATAAAATCCATTTTGGTTAGTGAATTACACATTTTGGAAACCCAATTGTATAAGGGTTGGTTCTTAGGTTACATATAGGTATGATAGAAAAAATAAAGTTCTTTTCACTTAAGTTTTCTTTTCTTTCTGCAGTTTACACATAATAGCCACTCATTAAAAAAAAAAAAAAAAAAAAAAGAAAAATATTAGGGAGGGTAAGAGAAAGATGTAAAACAATAAAAAGAAAAAAGAAAATTAGTTTTATTATATGGAAAAATTGAGATACCCACAAGATTTTGTTGTTAACCACTTGAGTGCTATGGGGTCGAATTCGACCCCTATATGATGTAACAAAAAACTAGACTTAGGGTTTGTTATTGAACGCACGCCAACTCGAGAGTTCTAGAAAGGACCAGTTAAGGGGAGTTAATTTATGCAAAGCGAAAGAGAATTCATTACGAAAATGAACGTGACTCATGTTCTATTTTTAGCCCAGGGGTTTTTCCTAATGTCTTTTCGAAGACTGCTTTTATGCTATTTTAGGATTATGATGTAATATTCTAGATCTATACTTTCGAACATTCTACGCTTGCATTTAGGGATAGATTTCCAGAAATTTGTAGAGTTTTCTTTTGAAAAGGTATAAATACCGGGAGAAGATTGGTGAAAGGTAGACTGAGACTGAGACACAGAGATATACCAGTATCACACAGAGATCACACAGAGAAGACACAGAGTAGGCAGAGAGTTCATAGAGATCACAGAGAGATCATTGTATAGCGATTACGCAGATTAATAGAGCTAGATCTAGTTTTCTTACCGACGGCCTATGTGAATATTGTTTGATTTGATTTTTTTTGCTGTTGAGATAAATAAACTCAGTTTTTTTCGTTCTTACACGGTCTCCAGAGTTCCGTTATTTCTCAGCTAGGTCTATATAGATCTAAAGAACTCAACGTCCTACATCAGAGGTATTATCTACATTTTATTTCTGGTGTTTGTGACATATGACTTGGCTATTTCAAACCGGCAATATAAAATGCAGGCGTTATCTGGCCATGTAGTTTTGTTTCCATTACGTTCTAGGAATGTAAAGAAGTGTGTTTAGTCGCAGTTGATCAAAAGTAAACCCACAGATGCATTTTTACACACTTATCCCCTGTTACTTAATTATAACTCAGCACTCAAGTGGTTAAAAACAAAAAAAAAAAA
>BLXT01007308.1:1772867-1791222 GCA_019648995.1 Plakobranchus ocellatus | reverse complement strand
TTTTTTTTTGTATTTAAGTCATTCAAATTTTGTATAATTTAAAGTCAATATAAGTTAAGATCACCATATCTGAAAAGTCTGTATACCTTAACATTGAACAGCTTAGAGAGGTTGAATTAAACTGTGTTTTTCTTTCATATCCATCTTCCTAGGAGGATCAATTGTTTGGAAATATTCGGCGTAACAAACATTTTGCTAGCGCTGGATCTGATTCAGAAGCTGAGGGCAAGGCTAGAATGGAATCAAAGTCAGCAATGTCTTCAATTCAGCCTTTGCTTCAGGCTCATGGGATGGGAAATGCAGACCCATCAAGTAAATCAAAAAAGGCAAGTCTGATTTTTATATTGTTTTAAACCAAAAGAAATTAGTGTCAAATTAATATTGCTTACATGATGGCATATTCGTAATGAAAAATGAATCGTTAGTAACAAAGAAACCTCTGCTCTAATTCTTTTGGTCATTATTCTTAGTGAGACAGTAAGTCTTGAGGCCATGGCAAATATACAGAATCCAGAACTTATTCATAAATTTATTTTTTTCACCTCACTATCAACTAACAAGAAGTTCGCAGTAGGAAAAAAAAATGAAATCTGTTTGCACTCTCACATTTCCTCTTGGAACACATCATACCGATGAAAAAAATCAGAAATGTATGTTGCTTTTTAATGCTCATGACTTTTGTGAAATAAAATTAAGGTACGATTGGACAAAAAGGCTAATATTTACAATTTTGAAAAAGCCCAAGGCAAAGTTTTAAAAGTAATCTCCCAGGAAAAGTGGATTGAATTATTTACCTTATATAAGGTTTATTTCAGCTGGTATCAAGCTTTTGAGAATAATTTTTAAGTTAACATATTGTTGAGTCATCACTACAAAATCAAAAACCGTCTAGTTTAGCAAAAATATCATTGCTGATTGAATTTAATTGCTTCACCATTTCAAAAGTTTATGCCGTGCCAGCCTTAAGACCATCCTACTTTAGATGTATCCTACTAACCATATTCTAATTTTTCTATGTCTAAATATGTGAAATTATATCTTTTGAAGTGGCGAGTTTTGTGCAGTTACCATTGCAAATACTATTGCAACAAAAATAATAATTGTCTAATGAAGGCAACACTTGCACCAGGCCTCCTCTACCTGCCTTTCAGGATCAGCAACCCCTGTCTGTGATCTGGTCACAGTATTGGATCTAAATTAGCCTCCATCTAAGATAATCCTTAGTACTACGCTGTGGGTAGTAATATAAATATTTATGCCTCCATTATAGACTGATTAAAATAATTCATATGCCAAAATTGGAGCTTTCTCTCTTTCTCTGTATGTATGTATTAGGATTTGTTAGGCTTATCATGACTGATTAATTTGTATTTTTTTAATTTTTTATTGTCTACAAGTTGACTGAGAGACACATGTAACTTATTTTTATCAAAATTGAAAATATTACCCACATATACATTTTCTGTTTTCAACCACAGCTTATGCATTGGATGCAGCAAATACATTCATTTTGAAGAATTCTTATTTTTAAAACTTTGGATATTGATATCTTGACCGTTCATAGATTTCACTCTAAATGTATTCTGAATAAATCAATTTGGAAAATAATTGGGATTCAAAACGTTGACTTTGCCATGTATTACTTATTTGATTTGGTTTTTAGACATCTCTCTTTTTATGTGCATTATTTAATCTGTAGGTAAAAACTGAAAAAGAGAAGGACCCAAATGCCCCAAAGAAACCAGCGAATGCCTTTTTAATGTTCTGCACAACGCAAAGAACGACTGTTCAAGAGGAATACTTTAAGGTAAACTGATTAATGAAGGAAAAAAGAATCAATTGTCAATAATTTCTCAACTTTAGATGGTTATTCTTTTTTAATTGTAGTCAGTGGTCTTATTTTAAGGTGGGCATAAATGACGTATCCCAGATTACCAGTTTTCTTTTCTATTTTTTGTTGTGATTGTCTTTTTTTTTTTTAGAATTTTATTTAAAAAGGTGTTCCACCACAGCTCATTAGCCACATATTTGTTCTGTTTTTATCGTCCTACCAGACTGCTCTTAAGGACAAATATATTTAACAACTCAGTTGTTTCAGAAAATTTCTATTCAATTATATTTTTTTCATGTATAGGAACACAAAGAGGAGATTGCACACCATGAATTAACCAAATCATTGGCCCATCAGTGGAATGCTCTTGTTCCAGAAGAAAAAAGGGTAAGTTCTCATTTTATTTCTTGTTTCATGCTATGAGTTTATGAGCCAACAATGTAAAAATAGTAGTATTTATGCTTCATTTCTTTTGATAATATAAAACGATTACTATTCATTTTTGCATTTTCGAAGATGAATGTTGATTTTCTTTTGCCAGTTTTTTTGAAGTGATATACTTGAAAAATTTTCAACTGCAGATTTACAAAATATTTTAAATCAAGAGCAAAATGTATTGAATAGAGAGGTAGGTTGTTACTTGCTTTTCTTTCATTTAATAACTTTCCTAAACACAAGATATTATTAATATTCTTTCTGTCATATTCATAATTCCTTTGTACATTTTAAATTCCTCCAGATATATTATGAGATGTATGAAAGAGAAAAAGAGCGCTATGAGCGTGAGATGCGTGTATACAAGCCCAAAGCAGACCCGAGTGCTGGTGATGCAAGCACAAGTGCAGCTGCTGAACTGAACACTTCCTCTGCTGATGACAGTTTGTCCTTTAAGGAGGAGCTGGATATTTGAATAGTTTTGTAATATGGGTGTTGGAAAAGTCTCTTGAAGTCTATAAACAAGAAATTATATGCATAAATAAGTGATACTGATAGAAATCTATACATGCAGCATTATGTTTAAAATATGCACATTCAGTCATTCATATCTAAATGTGCATTGAAATTTGACAAGGAAAAGGATAAGACTCTATAGGCTGGATAAAAAAGCATATTTTTAATCCTTTTTCTATCCTCCACAAAATAATAATCTTTTAGAAGTTAACCTATTAACCTGCACATAATATAAATTTTTATCTCCAACGCACAATTATCATAAAGGACTTGGATCTTAAAATTTTGTTGAAATGGTTATAAGGAAAAGGATATACGTATAAATTATCACTTGGCTAACATTATGGCCTAATTCATTTAAGATTTTTTAAAAAAAGATATAAAGGAAAATCTGAAGTTTTTGTTCTCTTTACAATATCATTTTCCATTTGTTTGATTCATGTTTTTTGAAACATGCATTGGTGCATTTCTATAATATGAACATTATCTAATAGCTCTTGGACTCAGGCTGGCAATGATTCTAAAAATTGTATTTTGGAGCGCAGTGATGATAAATTATCTGTTTCTGGAAACTAAATTGTATGATATTTTATACAAGAAACCTTTACTTAAAACAGCATTCAATTTGCCGGAGTTTGTGAGAAATGGTGATAGTTATATTTGGATGAAGCCAACAAGAATCTCATACTGAAAAAAATCAAATGGATTTGGGCTATTTTTTTAAAACTTGAAATGCAATTACCCTCAAGGTATGCAATATGCATCCATTTTGGTTTTTTCTAAGCTTATCTTTTTTTTTAAAATTTCATTATCATTTTCTTAACTATACTTTTCCAGCTTGTTTAATTTGATCTGAAAACATCAAAGTTTTTTTTCCTCAAATAAAACCTGCTTTTTGCCATGTGTGATGTCATTCCATTGATATCTCTAAAGTTTCTTGCATTATTAGTAAAGCAATTGTTTTTTCTATTTGTTTCTTTTGGTTTTAATGCTTTTTTTTTTTTTTTTTTTAAACTTGAAACTAAATCAAATAATTGAAGCTTAAATTTATGAAGAGTGAGTTGTTAAGCAAGATTTACTATGTGCTATTTATGTCTCTGAACTGCTTGTTTTTATTGAATGAAAGAATGAGGTGGCACAATAACTTTTCTTTGATTAATATAAATAAATAAACAATATATGAAAAATACAAATTTACAATGGACTTGAAATTGATTAAATTTTTACCATGTGAAAATGTCTGACATTGTCATGTTATAAGTACAAACATAATATGCCTAATGGTCAGTCCTAATGAATTCCTCAATAAAATGTGTGGTGAAAAGTGTTGAATAACATGTTTTGATGCAGAATTAAAATACAGCAATCTAATTATCACCTTTGTTAAACTCACAGAAGAGTGTTTCAGGTAGTATTAATGATTGAAACAGCAATAAGGCATATGAACTTAAAAGGAAGGTGGAAAAAGAGTCTGACACAGAATGATTGACGTGGTATTTTACAAATCTTCATCTGAAGTTAATGTGCTTGTAAAGATTCTTATGAGTGTTTTAATAATGTGAGATATCATGCAGTTTTTAAAATGAGACATTAGGCTTGATACTGTGAAGCACATGTTCGTGCTGATAGTAATATTACATTACACTGAAAGTTATGCGCTTTTTATTTCCAAGCCTTTTCCAATCCCAAATCAAGAATTGAACAAAGACAGCTTGAATTTGAAACATTACAACAAACAAGATGTTTTTTTTTAATGTAACATGAACTTTAAATAATAAAGAATCCTTACATCTAAATACAGTAAAATTCATTGCATGTAGAGCTAGTAAATGTGAAGTCTTTGCAAAATTTGGATATTTCGTTGAAGATATAAAACTGAGATGTTGAATTGCAGGAAATCTAGAAATTTAAAGGCCACGGATACATGCTCTTTTAGTTTATAAATCATGTTACAATGAATTGCAAGAAATTTAGAAATTTTAAGGCCATAGGCACATGCTCTTTTTTTGTTATAAATCATTTGAATAATTGATCAAACAAAAAACTAAATTTCTTTGTCATTGTATAAAATAAATTTAATTAAAATGTTCTGTTCACATAGGAAAGTATATATATGCTTCGAAAACAAAAATTTTGATTTGAAAGAAAATGATCATAAAATGAAAAAAAAAGGAAAAATATTGAAAACTGTTTAATGGTATAAGCAATCTGCCTAAAATTAGAATGAAATTCCATGAAACAATATTTTTTTGACTTGACCTTATTTTTATTGATTGATTATTATAGAAATTCTTTTTTCTTTTCTTCCTTAATAGCATTAGCAACTGTATTAATGCAAAGGCAGACAAATAAAAGTGTATTTATATGAATCGATGGGATGGAAAAAACAAACTCATATATCTCATACTCAATCTGCTTTAATGATGCAAATTCCACTTGATAACAGTACTTTAAAAGAGCATTCCTGAAATGTCAGACAAAATAATGACTGTTGCACAGAAGGAAAACGAAAACCATAATAAAATGTATATTATTTATGAAATATCACTGAAAAATTCGTTTTCTTATTCAGCTTCAAGACTTGCCTTGTGCAACTATTTCAGTACATGTATTTACAGTGAGTCTTCATCCTTATTAAACAAGCTGTCATTTAAAAAAAATGTCTATTTTTAATTGCAAGCAGTTGATATATATTCTAACGATCACTATGCTGAAACTTTTCTCTTCTCTCTATAGTTTTGCTACACAGGTAATAAACTGGATTCATTCTTATTGCTCAAAACAATTCCTTTATACATTTCTGAAAAAAAAAAAAAAAAAAAGATCAAACCAAGCCTAATTCCCAATGTAAATTATTTTGTGCTTTTGAAACAATTCAATGTCTCTCTCAAGTTGTTTCATTTGAGCTTCCATTCTTTCCTTCCTGTTCTTCTTGGGTGCAGTGTCAGGTACAACAGACAATCCTTGGTACTGATCGTGAATGTCCTCCCAGTTAACCTTTAGACCATCCAGTATAGCTGCCCGCTCTTCTTCTGTCAGCTGACGTAGGGCTCCACGCCTGAAATGTTCAGCTATGTATTGGTCATACTCCTCTTGGGCTCTCTTGATTTCTTCCTTGCGTTTTGTCAAATAGGTAGGGACCTCACCAAATTCCTTCGATAATAAAAAAAAAAAAACAAGAAAAAACAGTATAGATTTTTCTTACAGCTATCTATATACTTGCCTGCACATGAAAAATCAATGACAATATGTTCCTCTTAATATCAAAAATATAGAAAATCAAGAGCAAAAAATGTGTTTTTACACAATATTATTTTTTTATTTTTTAACACCACTCTTTAATCCACGAATATCACCTTTATTTAAATAAATAAAGCATATGTAAGTTGCAACTAAGAATGTCTAATTTAGAGAAGGATGGTTCAATGAATCCAAATAGTTATAAGGTGTTATTGTTAACAAAAGTAAGAAAAGTATGCAAATACCCAATATGCTTGAATGTTCCAAAATCCAATCAGGTATCACTTATCACTTTAGAATCTTATGCACAGATTCACAAATTTCATCTTTTGATCATAAACTTGGTATTTCTTCAAAGTAAACAAATTAAAATTAATTAAGAAATCAAAATACTGGAGTTATTTAAACATAAATTGTCATAATTCCTACCAAAAAGAGAAAAGAGGAATAATTTTCAATGATTTAACGAACATTAACTTAAATCTTTTTTCATTGCCCTTGGCAATGGATGATGGTGGAAAATAGCACTTTTGATTTTTTTTTTTTTTTTTTTCTAATTTGAACATTGTCACATGTCAACAACTCTTGATTTTTACCAAAAAAGAAAAGCAATTTACCTTCTTGTGCACATAGACAGGTTCATAACCTGAAGGTACCAGATTATGAGTGTCTCCATGTCTGGTATCAGCATATTTCTTTGCAGGAAGCTTTGGGACTGCAGAGATATTTTCAACTGCATTTGTACTGATAAAGTTTTTAGTTGTTTTAAGGCCCATAAGAGGTGTGTCATCTTTCTTTGGAACAGGAGGTCTTCTTCTGTCTTCATCGGGATATTTAAATGTTTCCTCTGAAGAAAAAAAAAAGAAACAAAGATAAAGGACACTGATATATATGTATATTTACAGCCTATATAATGTATAGAAATAATTTGTTTCAAAGCTGTTCACACTTCCATTAGACACATTCGCAAAATTGCATTTTATTGTGATGTTTGCGATTTGATGTTTTCAGTTTTGTTTCCTACTTTTAGTGACTTAAATTAAATCTGCAATTGGTGAAGATCTATGCAGGTTTCAGGGTGCTTTACATTAAACTTTCATTTGTTATCTCCCTTTTTAATTTCTCATGCTTGAAGAAAAAATTAAGTAAGAAGAAAAAAATCCAATTGCTTTCACATGAACCGCATTGTACATGATAAATTCTAACTCTTATTTCCTCATTAGAGGGAGGCTTACAATTACATAGTCGAACCTACTTATAAGTGCTGATCCTGAAGTGTTATTTTGAAACCACTGTAAGAGTTTTTTGTATCAGTAACATTGCAGAGCCACCCCGTTAAGTAAAAAACTTAGAAAGAAGCAGAAGTACATGTACATACTTTTTGGAAGCTGAGGTTCTTTTTCATGCTTTTTCAGATAATCAGTGGGTGGTGGGACTGCCACTTTGGCTGGGCCCATAGTTTTATTCCCATCCCGTCCAGACACATATTCTTGTTTGACATTTTGTCTGAATTTTGAAGTGTACCTGGAAAAAAATTTTTGGGACACAGTTTATTATCCATTTTGACCTCATATTTTGGAAATGAAAAAGAAAAAAAATGTTTATCATGTGCATTTGAATAGCACATATATTTTATCCAAACTTTTTGAATTCATTCATAAATGCCACAGCTAAGGCAATACTCATCATGAGTAGGGAACTTAGATGGGGGATTTCCTAAACATGGGTAGTCATCATTTATGTTCGAAATATTTCAATGCATAAATCTCAAATTTCTAAGCGCAATGGCATTAAGTAATGCTTCGTTTTTAAAAAATCAGTTTCTGAGCACCCCTGCTATGTAAATAAACCAAACAGCTTAAATAAAAAAAAGAGGGACTGCCTAAATATAGGTTGCCATCTTTACAATTGAAATATGTCAATGCCTGGATTTTATACTTCTGAGTGTAATGTTATTTAATAATGCTTCATTCTATAAAAAAAAAATCAGTATCAGATGCACCCATACTCTGTATAAACCAAACATCTTACGAACATAATTATGATGACAAAAAGAGGTCACCTATCAATACTAAAAGTTCATTTACCCCAAAGGAAAGAGACATAGATCTACTTTTTTCACCTGAATCTATTTGTAATATCTAAATTTAAATGAATGTTAATCATTTGCCTTTTGCTAGTTTTTAATTGCTGGTTTTTATGATAGTTATGAAAAAAAAGGAATCAAATGGGAAAAAAAGGACACTGCAGATCAATGTAAAAAACTTGATATTCAACTCTTGACTCAATAACAAAAGTTTGCAGGATAATACCATAGAGAGAAGGCAGGTGCTACAAAAATATCATTTGCCTAAGATTTAAAATTATAACTTATTTATTATGCAGAGCGATTTGGCCGCTGAATATCTTTCCTTCATAATTGCATTTTTCAACAACTAGGAACATGCAGTGGACTAAAAATACACATGAAGATGCAAATAAATCTCTGGCTATTCTATTGCTTACTTTTCATAGTATTTGTACTATCCTTAAAGTTTGAGTTTAGTTAGTAGCTATAATCTAAAAGAATCTGTTAAGGTCTCTTAAAGATGTTTTCTTCTCTGTCTTTCTTTTTCATTATTTATCTTAACACTTATAAAGATGAGACCACAAACTTATCAACAAAGTCCTTTTATAACAAGTCATGGAGTTAGAACAATGGCACAATAAGAGATGCTTTTCAGTCTCCAATTATTACATCTTTGCAAATTAATCGCTGATCATGGCAGATTTGAAGTATCATATTCATTGTATTATGAACGAACAATACAATCTTTGGAACAAAGAAAATAGCCGCATGAAATCTTCATGGCTTGAAAAGTTGAATTGAGATGGGTTAAAAAAAAAAAAGGTCATGAAGCACTTTGAGGCCAAGGCAGCGCTAAGGAGTGAGAGGGCTGAAGGACTTCCAATGGGCCATTGCCTAACAATATAGCAAGGCAACCAAAAAAATTCAAATCACTTATAGGTGATATTTTTTGCTAGAACTGCTATTTCTGAATAAATTGCTTTTTGAATCATCAAAATCCACCAATAATGAAAAAAGTTATGGCCTTTTGAAAGGTGTGGGATGGGCCAATTTATTTGGACAAATTTAGTATAAGAATAAGCAACTGATGGTGGTAGCAGTATTTCATTGAATTTACACAAAAAATTGCATATTTTCTTTGATAATTAAGATAAAAATATGATATTTGGTAGGTGTATGTATTTTGGGACGCTGAGTCCAAAAAAAAAGAATAGTAAAAATCTTATATCTGGCCAAGTATTTCTGAAAGATTACATAATATTACGTAATATTACATAACACACATTATGTATGGCTCAAATTTAGCCATTTTTAAGCTTTTCTTGGTAGCCTGAAAGCTACAAACTGAAAATAATAGCTACAGAAATGCATTATAAATTCATATCAAACAATAATGATGATAGATATTCCTGTGCATGGGTAAGAAAGGCATGACTTATTTCATGTTTTAATATGGTTGAATAATAAATAGGAGAGACACCCTTCTTGTGATTAGATGTTGAACTCTAGGTTATGATCTGTGTGGGTGATTATTAAATCCAAACTTTCAATAATGCCTATATCAACAATACTAACCAAATCAATGTATTGATTAATAAAAGTCAGTAACAATCTTAGATGCTGTTAAACTCAATAAATCTAATCCTCATTATCAAAAGTAACAGGCTAAATCCCAAAAAATTTAAATCATTGCAGATGAATATTTTTTTGACAACTTTTTGGCAAATTAACTAATTCAAGTACTGATATCAGTGATGTATCAGTGATACCAAATAAAACGTTTGAAATGGAGTATTTTCGGGAAAATTCGGGGATAGGCCCAACCTCCAGATCCACCTTCATCAGCCACCGATGAAATGAAGAAGTTGCTAATAAATAGTGCAACTTTCAAATGACGCCTCAGCAAGACTTCGGAATTTGCACTCAAAAAAATTAAATTTATGAAAGTTTGACTGCTAACCAAGATAAGAGTGTGAAACTAAAACGGTTTCTTGGGATAATTGGCTTTTTTTTTCTAAATTAATTGCTTAAACATATTTCATCTACTAAAATTTGGCCAAGAGGGCGATCTGTGGGGATAATTGTTTCCAAAATTGAAAAAGATATAGATCTATCTCTGTTAGCAATTATTTTTTATAAAAGTTGATAAATGTTTAAGTTGCCAACAGTTGACTAAAATTGCTTTCATTTTGTCATTCTTCTCAGAATATTACTATGTGTGCATAATTGAAAGTCTTTCCGATACATTCACAATTTTTTACCTGTAACCCTTGTCAGTAGCTGATGAAGATAGATATACAAGTCTTGAGCCTGTACCTGAGTTATTTTTAGCATATAGCCACTAAAACGAGCCTAAAGTCAGATTTCACGCAAAAAATCTTCTAATGATATATCAAACTAGACATAATCCAAGATGGTTTACATCCCTCGCCATAATACAAAGTCTTGTGGATTTGATCTTTTCATTTTGATATATTTTCATTTCCAACACCAGATCTAATCTAGAATCTAGATATAGATTATAAATCGTCACTGTGCTACGATTTTGGCATAAGTCAGACTAATGCCGACATGCAAATGATATAGGCCTATGATTGTAATCGGGAAAACAATATCTGTCTGATCATGTTTACAGATTGAAAATGCGCAAATGTACAGAGTTTTTAATAAGTTAATAGATTTTAAAAAAGCATTAGTCAAAAGAAATAAGGATATAGATCTAAACACATTTTGTTAATTATCTCAAAAGTTTATAAAATGACATGCTAAAATCGTTGCACAGTGACGATATTAAATGATTTAGCCTAATGTACACCTTAGATATCTCTAGCAAGGCCTACACTCTATCCTCACGACATTTAGGCTGGATATGAGACATATAACTGAATCTAGACCTAAGCAACAGAGATAAATTGCAAACTTGCAGGGATAATTCGGCGCTGATAATTCTAGATGCCAGATAATAAATAATATTTTAGAGAGGCTAGGCTTATTTCGTTATGCATTGTTAATAATATAACTTACTTCTTTGGTTTCTGCTCCTTTGTTTCTTCTACTGCCAAAAGGTTGTAGATCGAAGGCTCATCGTAAGATGTCATCTTGTTGGTTTTAGCTTGGAGTAACCCTTCTCTGTTTGGGCGTTTGACAATGGCGGCTCTAGCAACCCGTAATAATCTGTGTTTATGGCAGAAATCGCTACGGCGACGGGAGGGGAGAGTACTCTTTCTTTTAATATTTTTGTTTGAAGAATTCAGTCCCTTTAATGTTTGCAACAATACAAATACCTACACCTTTTTGAGGTGTATGAACAGCCAAAGACTACAGTTAGTACCTGCGGTAAAGTTGCAGAGAAACGAATTATTCACGTATAGCCTACATAATAATGTAGCAATGGCTAGCCAATAAAGTTATGCGATAATTAAAAAAAGACAAGTATATCGGGAAAAAAGTGATATCGAAATTTTGTAGACACATTAGTCTACAAAAGCCTCACTCCTTTAGAAAGCTTAAGAATGATTCCCAATAAAACCATTATCTCCTATTTACACTTGACATTATTATACCTGTAACATTTTTTTCAAGGCTGTAGTTTTATCGCTATCAGAATACAATAGAAACTAATGTAGTCTTGCTCCCAGTCTTTTTTTTTTTTTTAATGCTTATAAATGAATAATTCTATTTTGCTCTTCTATTTCTCTCTCTCTCTCTCTCTCTCTCTCTCTCTCTCTCTCTCTCTCTCCTCTGGTTTCCTGAATTTGACTGTGATGCAACGTTCAAAGTTGTGTATTGTCTTCCTAGGCTTAGCTTCGTTAATGCGAATATCATTGCTATCAAAAAACTTGCAGAGAAACCTAAAATGAGAAATATTTATATTACACGTTGTTGGTCCAGAACATTTACATACGCGGTTTGGCTATTATTTTGATATATACTAATTTCATTCACTATTAATAGAGCATCTTAAAAATCCTTTAATTTTTTGCGTATACCCACCTCTTGTGGTGTCAGCTTTAAATAACTGAAAATAATTCCTGAGCTCACAACTCTCACTGTAATTTTTCTCGAATAATCGAACCTTTCCTGCAAAAGGACATGCTCTTTCCCTACGATTCTATCTCTTTGTATTATATATATATATATATATATATATATATATATATATATATATATATATATATATATATATATATATATATATATAATTATGTTTGATGCAGCAGACAATAAGGTGATAGACTCAACATTTTAATATTAAGATCAAACATTTACTCTATCATTACTGTAGACCAGCACTATTTAACTACATGAATTTTCCGTTTGCAGGGTTTTTTTTTGTAAAAAACCTTTAGCATCGCTCAATAGAGGAAATGGTATCCCATAAAATTGTATTTTCACTCGTCTATGTTCTCATTCAATACTATTGACTCATTTTAAGTATGGCTTTTTAACCTCGCATTTAAGATTTTTCAAACAGTCTGGATGCAACGCTTCAATAAACGGGAAGTATGATGAATGATCAAAACGCACAAACTTGATTGATTCGAGTGAGGTGATATATATATATATATATATATATATATATATATATATATATATATATATATGGTAATAACAAGTTTAATTGTAAAGTGTGAGATTAATCAAATTTCAAGTAAAACAGCAGTGATACAAAACATGAATAATTTATTGATTATTAATTGGTCCCAACTCTAAGTACACTCGAAAAAAAAATAGCCAGTATGATAAAGTACCTCGTGTCTCGATTAAAGCTAAATAATGCCAGTATCATGGATCAGAAGTAACTTGTTGATACAATGGGGAAAAAAAATTATTTTTTTTGTCTGGTTATATTTCTTGGTATCACACACCAAATGACGTAGCCTTTCTCTTAACCCTAGCTTCATAAGAGAATCGATAAACGCTGTGTGTGTACTGGCTATCACGAGGCCATACTGTCTTGGCCCGGAAATGTAATAATACAGCCTGCTAAATAATATAACAGCCTCCGGCTTTGGTAAATAAAAGCATGATATGATACAGTACGTTGAAAAAATTGAGCACGTTCTAAAACATAAAGAACTACCGTATGAAATGAGAGCGGTGTCTCCTTGTAGTTTCATACGGAAATTTCCGCTGTGCTATGCAGGTCGACCATGGTGCCGTTACATACAATTAATAGAAAACACCCAAAGTCGAACGTATTTTGCCTACCAAGTCTTCTTTGCCAGAATTATAACTGCTCTAAAGGTTTATCTTACACTTTATAAAGCGTAAAAGAAAAATATTAACATCTCTAATTTGTGACAGCAAAATGTAGATGAAAACAAATATACGTCAACTTGCAGTTACCATTCAAATGTCTTCAAAAGGCAAAAAAGTGAGTAAAAATTAAAAAAAAATGGATTAACCATTAGGTAATGGCTGTACGTTCTACATACAAGAAAAAAGCTCACTCCAAAAGTAGCCTTTGAAATTATTGCCCCCCCCCCCTCCCCTCTTTTTTGTACTTAACGTACACGAAACACGAGGCCAGTTAAATGTGAAAAACAAATTATGTAGAAAACCCTTCCTCTTATCCCCAAATCAAATTAAATTGACAGTAATAAAAAAAGAGTGATACCAACATCCCGATAGGCGAGATGTGCCGATTATAATCACAACTTGCATTAAAAAAAAAAAAAAGATTTTTGATCAAATTTGAATAATATTAAATTGCTGCATTTCCGAAGCGCCTACTCCCAATAGATTCCATAATTCACTACAAAAGGAAATGCTATTGAGGCACTGGTTATAAAATTAAAAAAAAAAAAAAAAAAAAAATTCGATAAACTAGAGTAAAAAAAGTCATAAAAAGTTTGAATAAGGAAAGTGATTTTTCTCCTGATAACGTTATATATATATATATATATATATATATATATATATATATATATATATATATATATATATATTACAGTAAGGGAACTAAAGTATTAGGTTGTGCTTGAAATTTCAAGTGTCTGTCATTATATCTATCTATATGTACCTACAGTTTTATCTCCGTCATTTCAAATTTGGCGCAAGACAATCATAAAATATTCGTGCTTACACACCCAAAATTCGCACGTTTACACACAAGCATATAAATTATCCATAAGTACTTACACACCTTTCAAGCATTATTATAAATACATACAACTGTGCATCCATTTTCCCTTATTTTTTTTACACATACATAATTATGGGTGTGGAATTGTCTCTGTCTGTATATATATATATATATATATATATATATATATATATATATATATATATATATATAACGTTTACATATCTCTGCTTCAAAATTAGTAAGATTCAATAATGGCACAAATGCTACAGTACTTAGCCATTTGTTTGCATTTTTTTCCCAAATGACGGCTATCTAGACAAAATTTAACAACTCTTTTTATTTCATGCGAAAACATTTCCTTTCAGCTTATTACACTGCAAGATCTGTCAAGTAAGGAAACAAGTGTAAGAGATAATATTGTTTATTTTGAAACTGATCATTGTTTTCACATCTCACTTTCAATTCCGTTCATCGAACGGGTACCCAACTAGATTTTGTACTAAATAACTTCAGCCCGAGGATGGATATATTTTCTTCTGCAAGAAATCATCAATTCATCAGAAGTGAAATCCGTTCCCCCCCCCCACCAAAAAGAGTGACTGTAGGGAATTAATTTTTAGAAGCGTCAATTCGCATAGTAAAAAAAGATGTGCATTGCTTTTTTTTCAATTCGCATCGTAAAAAACGATGTGCATTGCTTTTTTTTCAATTCGCATCGTAAAAAACGATGTGCATTACTATTTTTTTCAATTCGCATCGTAAAAAAACGATTAACTGTAATTTATATTACATTCACATCATAAAAACCGATGTGCGTTGCTTTTTTCTTCAATTCGTATCGTAAAAGTATTGGGGGTTGGGGAGAGGGGAAGGTTCTGTCAATAGTTGACAAAAATTGACAAGGAGAAGGGAATGGTCTTAAAAAAAACGTTGATGTTACCCATGCTACTTTAATTTACAAATCAAAGAAAACTCAGACAAACACTGTACATGGGTCCTGAAAGTGGCCTCTAAACGCTACAAAAGAAACCTTGGCGGTCACAAGCTATCTCAGTATCTGGCAACCCTGATTTTCTGTTGTTTTCACAAACTAAAACAAAGAAAATGGCGATGGATGCCTCTGAATGTTATCAAGATTCTTACAAAGCTTTTAAAACAGCTCATCCTTCTCTAAAAGGTCCCAAAATTCTATAAAGAAAAAAAAGAATTTTCATGGGCAATTTTTAAGAAAAAAATAAACGAAGGCAGTGTCATGAACTTTAATGATCAAATGAATGCATTGAAATTGAAAGTTGCTAAGCTCCAAATCTGGGTCCTTTTTTGTTTTGTTTGTTTGGATAAATAAAAAGTGTTAAAATTTGTTGTTGGGACATTGTAAAAAAAGTAATTTGACTTATCAAATTTGAATAAACATTGCTTATCTGTATATCATTACGCATGCATTACTTTAAAGCGGTGAACATGCAATGCATAAGAATGTTAAAGTTGACATCAACTGGGGGAGGGGGTCTATCTTTGCCAAATTTTGGCATCAATTGTGAACGGTCCCTAATGATGATACTAGCTATTCACACAGGGTATGTCCAACGTCCAATCTATATCTAGATATGAATTTCAATACTTTTAGACCTATCTAAGTTCTAGATCTAATTCTAGATTTAGATACATGAAGTCCTAGTAAGGTAATAGGAACTCAATTAACATTCGACTTTGTTGTCTGCACGCACAGCATGGGTCTCCTCTCCAGTCTTTCTTTTCTTTGTTTGTCTCACAGAACCGAAGTGGCTACACGTGAAGTGTTGCCTCGCGAAGGGAAACGGTGGTGACACTTTTATTGTTCTTCTTTTATTTACTGTCTTCCCTTTTTCTGAAGTTTTTTTTTAAAGAACGAAGGCATTAATAGATGATGTTCTTTAAACTCTTTCAAAGCTTTTAAAAAATCTTCATAGCTTTCAAACGTGGCTACCACCATCCTTACTATTCGCGGGTGGTATTGATTACTGCCGTAATTGACATTTTTGGCGAAAAGCGTTTTATTGCATATTTGAATCCGCCATCTCCTCCCGCGCATTTCTAGCTGGGTCCTGCTCTCCTAAGTATTCAAGTAAAGCTGTAATTTAGGTTTGAAAAAAATTGTATGTACCCAACTACAAAAACAGATTTTGATTACTACGGTAAGGGCACTTACAGTTGAGGGTTATTTCAAAATCGTTATTGATTACCGTTGTATGGTTACTTACGATTGTATTCAATTGAATTTTGTTCCATGTATTAAAAAAAATAGTTGAATACTGCCGTAAGTACGCACTTACGGCTCTACTCAATGACCGAAAAGTCCAGACAAACCTGGAATTCGTATTCTTTTAATAGCACTTACGGTATCATTAGCCTGTGACTATTCACATGACTTTAGCGCTTATAATTTCATAACTCGATTTTTAAAATTTAAACATCATGTTTGCCATTAAAATAGGCATAGATTTACCATGATACACCCTATGATTATTGGTGACTAGTTTATTAATCTCTTTTGAATGAAAAGTGCCGATACCAAAAGTATCAGGCTTGATCAGATTACAAGGATGACCTGTAGAAAAACATTTATTAATAGTATGATTTAATCTAGTTACAATGTTATCTGTACTGTGAATCGGGAACTTGCGTATCTTTTGAAGAAGTCTAAGAGATTGTTGGCAAGTACTCGGTCCTTCCCATAAGCATCTATAATAATAATGTAATGAAGAGCGACAGAAACGTATTCATCCTTGTTTCTACTTTTAAGACTGGTGTGGAATAGTGCCTGCATACAGCAACACAGCACTGACAATTCGCTCTCCAAACATGATTGCATTTTTTATGAGGAATCTTACAGACTCACTGAAATTAGCTAATTATATGGGTCCACCTCTATTTATGCAATGAGCCATAAGGCACCTTCATCGGCGAATCTAGAAATGAGAAGCTGATAATGTCCATTTGGTTCATTATATTGTCTGAAGAGTCAGATGAACCAAACTCGTGCATGTCTTTGGATATTCCATTGTGTGACATTGTGTGTCTTCAAACTTAGGGGAATGGCAACACAGGGGATATGATTTGCGCCTGAAGGCAATGAACCGGTCTAGCCCTGAAGGGTTGGCTAGTTTGAAAGAGGCACTTGAAAAATGAGTCATCTAAAAATAATTTTGTAAGGTCACATTTTATACTCAGACAGCGTAGAATGTGTGATCCACACTCTTCCTTTGGCAAAAAGACAAAAGTAACTTCAGGACAACCTTGTAAACATGGCATGCTCCACGAGATCACTCAGACCTCTCTCTTGGATGACGCTGCTCTAGTGTTGTTGCAACAACTGATAGTATTGAAGAAGAAGAGAACTTATCATTCTCACATCCAGTCATAGTTTTCTGAAGTAAACAATTCTTCTAACATGTTGCTTTTAGCTTCCAGCAACAGCATCAGTCGAATACCTGAGTATTCAAAGTTATCAAACGCCAGGAGAATCTTGATCATGATTATTACACTAGAAAAAAGGTAGATCATTTGAAGACAGGAAGATAAAAGAAGGCGCAAGGGAGATTGCGGATTCAAATGCTTAATAAAAAGTTCATAGGGAGATTTATTTCCGTTGTTTCATATGCTTTTGTACGGTACAAACAGTGAACAAGCAGATTAGAATTCAACTCAACAGCGCGAGATATCACAAACAAAATTCTCTTTCTTACATTAATTCGATGTACCCGTCTGCAAATTAGAGAGTCAGGAGAGATTGAACTGGCATGATAGAATATCATAATGTCCACCCTAACAAGAGGAAAGTTAAAAAATGACATGTAATAAACGTACGCAGAGCCATTGCTGACACAAAGGAACCACGAGGTTTTATCCAAATATGTACATACTTTCACCTTATACTTATATACGTGTGACAATTGGTTACTCTGGATTGAGTCTAGATCTAAACTTGGAATGGCTGATGTTGTGGTTTGGCCTTGTTTACTTGTAATTGTAATGCTTGGTCAATTTTTTAGTAAAGCTGGGTTAGATTTATTTTAGTTTATCACCTTTAGCTTTGTTTACCTTTTAGGTCTAGGGATTTCCAAAAAGTCGAACATGTGACAAGAATATTTACAGGAAGTTGTTAAAACGTATCCTTGTGACACGATAGGCATGT
>BLXT01007308.1:1757834-1772851 GCA_019648995.1 Plakobranchus ocellatus | reverse complement strand
ATGAGAGTAGATTTAAGTAATAAAGGAACTTAAATTGTTGTTCTGAAATTGTTCTTGATTCACATTAATATTTTTTTTGTTAAATTTTCGGCAAGAATTGGAGTGGTTTCTGACCCATTTAGTCTATTTAAAAGAACTCATTGTCACAGGCAACCTCCTCGTATGAAGTACATGATTTGGTTAAAAATAACCCAAAAAACTTCAGTATGTTCAAAAGGTATTAAGCTAATAAAACGCCATGATTATGAATAGCAAATGATAAAAAAATTCACGACTTCACTTTAAAAAATATCAGAATAGAAACACATGTAAGTGGCACACATGTTATTATATAGTCTAAGAACAATAGATCTGGTGATCGATGGCTCCCACTAAATTTCTTGATGAGCAAAAGCTAGAGAGACCTGTTTTTTTTTTCGTTGAACAATAATTTGTACACACATGTGTATGATGCAATGCATAACCGTAATGCACTGCTTGCGAATGGGTATCTATCTTCTCAAATGATTACACATAGTCATATCAATAGCATGGGAGGGCCCAAAATACTGAAAATAAGGAAAAGACAAGAACGAGAAGGGTGATAAAGAAATGCAAGAGAGATGAGAAAGAAAACTGGAAAATAAAGCAAAGAAATGGAGATGGAATGAACGGGTGAAGATAGAAAAGCGGAGAAACTAAGAGAGAGATAAAGCGGGAGAAACAAAGAGGGAGAAGAAGAGGAAGATCGAGAAGAAAAGAGAGAGAGAGAGAGAGAGAGAGAGAGAGAGAGAGAGAGAGAGAGAGACAGACAGACAGACAGACAGAGACAGAAGCACGGTGAGGCAGAGCCTAGCAGACATAGAGGTTTACTTAACATGTTCATTTTTTTGGGTTAGGTTTCCAATGTCGCCAATTTGCTGGTTTCCATAAATGCATTATTCGATTGACATGCACTTGTGCTTTCTCTTCTATACTTAGCAAGAAACTTTGCTACAAAGTCGGGTCGTATAAACGATACTGTGCTAATAAAAGTGTGTGTGTGTGTGTGTGTGTGGGTATTGCCAGTCCACAACAAGGTGATCTCAGGCTTTCAGAGCCTCCGCCAGGACAGGAAGTCGGTGGCGGGGCTCGAGCTTGCGACAGAAGGGCTCCTGCACATCTCAGCGTGGATTCGCTATCCACTGTGCTACCGGCGCAGAGAGGACCGATTTTTTTTCCATTGATTACTTTTAGTTGGACATGTAGCCTCAAACTACACCGCCGCTAACATGCGATACTAGCGCATCATGTTTATTGCCTCTCTTAGTTCTCTTTAGCAAAGCGTAACAGCTTCGACCCTTGCACCTAAATACGATGAGCCATAGATATAGGAAGAGTGTCTCATGCTTAGTTCCAAGCGTCAGGAGTAAGATCTTGATTGTTCACTGTATAGGCATTCTGAATCAGTTTGCTATTATGCTACTCGCATCGTTTATTTTCTCTGACACTTAAGACTATTAGCTACCCATTTAGTGCTGGGTGAACACAGAAAAGCTTCGAAAAAATGTCTAAGCCCGGACCGAGATTCGAATCTCGGACCTCTCTTACATGGAAGCCAACTGCCTACCAGATAAGCCACCGCTCCTCATGGCATAGATATACATAGAGAACAAAGACTCGGTACGCATGTCATGTTAGATGTCGCGTTTGTTGGCGGCAACGTAGTTTGACCAATATTTTAGTAAGCTGAAAGGGGGGGAAGAAACCGCGAAAATTGAAGTATTAAGTGTTGTGCTCTCCCTTTAAATGAACGAAAAAAACTGAAGTGTTAAAAAAAAAGAGAGAGAGAGAGAGATAGAGAGAGAGAGAGAGAGAGAGAGAGAGAGAGAGAGAGAGAGAGAGAGAAGAGGGAAATATGTAGTTTGGCATTTTTGAGTTATGATGCCTTAAGAACATTGAATTGAGAAAGAGAAGATGGGAATGACTTTTGCTAAAGGGAAGGGGCATTTCAACCTGACAGCTTCAGTCCCTCCTGTCAAACACATTCGCCATCGTTTTTGTCTACAAATAAGGGCCAGAGGTCTAATAGATTGTTTAAGTATCATTGCGTCCTGAGTTTGCTAGGATGTCGAGTTATTTGGAATTGAATTTTTTTTCAGCCCACGATTTTATCATATTAAGAAACTGCATCTCCTGCTAATTTTACCTTACGATTTTTCAAAATTGTCCAGCCTTTTCTACCAAACCATATAAAAAAACTGCCGTCCATAACCTTGAATAAGCGTCAATTTTCATATTGTTGATTGATTATTGGTATACCCAGTCCACCATTAAGCGATGATCTCAGGGTTTCTATTCACTCAGTCCCTCTCGTAGGCTTCCGTCAGATGCTCAAGCAAATTAAAACAAAGATAGAAAACCATTAAAAATCCAACAGAGTATATGAAGAAAAACTTTAAAAGGAATCTGTACAAAGCCTCAGATATTTCCATAGACACCGACTATGCGAGAGGGATTGACCTCTCGGAAAAGTCTGTACAGGTCAGTTACACTGAAGTATTTCCTCCTTGTGTCTTGAAAGTCTGGGCACTCAATTAAAATATGCCGGACAGTGTAAAGGCTGTCGCAGGCATAACAAAAAGGTTGTTGTTCATTTTTTAAAAGGTAGCTCTGGGTGAGCCACGTGTGGCCCACCCGAAGCCTACACATTGCCGTTTCCCGTTTTTTACCGGCTCCTTCGCCTCTCCTGTGGAGGTCTTCGCCCAAGTTGAGGAGCACTTCGAGGAGCTTGTTTGCTCCCTCAGCATCCCAATTTTTTTGCCAGACGGAGTTGATGAAAGCGTTTATTTTCGGTTTTAAATCGGACCAGCAAATTAATTTTCCCGAGCATGATGCTCTATTTAGGGCCGCTTTTGCTTGTTTGTCCACATTTTCATTCCCCTGGATGCCTACGTGAGCAGGAATCTAGACAAAAGAGATGTGAACATAAGGTGGGAATTTTCGGAATAAATTGTACAGGCGCCTGATATCTATTACTTTGACATTTTTGTTTTGGATAGCCTGTAAGGCCGACAGGCTGTCACTGTAGATAACAAAGTTTTTGTGGTATTTAGTGAGTTTTTCAGTTTCTGTGAGCGCGAGGGCTATTCCCTCTAGCTCAGCACTGAAAACAGATGCCCCGTCTCTCAGGCGAGTTGCCTTCGAGCGGACTGGGTGTTCCGGGAAAAATGCTGCGGCCGCAACCTTTTCTTCCAGTTTAGAGCCGTCAGTAAAAACAGCATATTGGTTTGAAAAATTTTTCCTTAATTCTAAAAAATTCTTTTTGATAAGCGACTTCACTGGTATTTTCTTTGTTTTGTTTCGTTAGAGAAATATCAACATTAATGTTGTGCTCCTCCCAAGGTGGGGGGCATTGGACATTTAGACATCAATAGTATTTATGTTGATTTTGGCATTCTTAATATGCTCAAAAGTACTGGCGACAAGATTGGGTTCTGATTTTGACTCAGCTGCAAAGTCAGACAACGGAGCTTCAAATACAATGTCATGGCATGGATTACGAGGCAATGATTTTAACTTTCATACATAATTACAAGCTAACTTCATACGCCGATGCTCGAGAAAGGGCTCCCCAGCCTCGGCGTACAAGCTTTTAATAGGTGTCGTTTTGAAGGCCCCGAGGGCAATACGAAGGCCTTGATGATGTATAGGGTCCAGGGCCCTCAGAACGTGTTTTTTCGCAGAACCATATATGACACTGCCATAGTCCAACTTGGACCGGACTAGGGTGCGGTAAAGCTTTAGAAGGGTTGCTCTATCCTACCCCAGTCCGTATGGCCCACGACACGTAATAAATTTAGTGCTTTTAAGCACTTTTTCTTTAAGTATTTTACGTGGCTACTAACATTAAGCTTCGAGTCGAAGACGACTCCTAAAAATTTAGCCTCATCCTTCACTGGGATCGGCTGACCGTCCAGATGAAGGGCGGGCTCAGTATAAATTCTTTGTCTATGGAAATGGACACAGGTGGTCTTCGAGACCGTGAATCTGAAACCGCTCTCGGAGACCCACTTTTGAACGTTATTAATACCCAATTGGATGGTGCGCTCAAGATGCTGCAGGTGTTTACCCTCAGCGTAAATGGCAAAATCATCAACAAATAAAGAGGCATTTACATGTTTAGGAACAGATTTAATAATATTGTTTATTTTTAAATTAAAAAGCATGGGGGATAGAATACTACCTTGGGGAACACCATTTTCCTGGTGGTAAGAAGAAGAAAACGTGTTCTCCGCTAAAATGGCAGTCTTTTAGAAAATTTGAAATGAAAATGGGCAACCTGCCCCTAAAATCGAGGTCGAAAAGATCTTTTATAATTCCATACCTCCAGGTAATATCATAGGCTTTTTCTAGATCGAAAAAAAACCGCCAGATCTTGCTTTTTTCTGGCGAAGGCCTTTTTGATAAAGGTTTCCGACTGCCGACTGCGATCGATTCAGCAGTAGCTTCAGTTCTTCAAAGTTACTCCTAAAACCGCGAATGTTTCATTGGACCACGGTATCCATCACCACAGACTATTTATTGCTTGGCAGACCACCCTTCGCTAGCCTGCCAAGCCTTTAATCTTTTTTGTAGACTTTACCCCCTCCGTCACATGGACTTCGGGGGTAAAGGAGTAGGGAGGCGAAGGGGAAGGCGGAGGACCTTAGGGTTTCTCCGCCGGGGGCGGGGGTTGGGATTTGGATGGTGATTGTGGTTTGGAAGGGGAGGGAGGGCACTCCATAGGGGAGGCGGAGGCCCTCGGGGAGCTGGGGGTGGAGGAATCCCCCCAGATTGAGGATATAGTATCCTCAGCACCCATCGCCAGAGGCGCAAAACGATTGACTGTTTCCCTAGGGGCCTCCTGTCTTTTTAACTTTTCGGCCCTGCGCTTGGCTGGTACTTTGGTTTCTGCTGCTCCCTGGGGACTGGGAGCCGGAGAATCCTTCTGGGCTTTTTTCCCCTTGGGCGGGGCAGAAGGGGCACTTCTGCCGCCATCCTTGGGGAGCGCTGCTGGCTTCGTTCGAAGTTGGGACTTGACGGCACTAGCAAAAGTTCGTGTTGAAATCGTTTTATGGAGTTCAACGACAAATTCCTTACGGGCTTGCTGAAACGCACCGCCATTCTCAGCTTTGTATCGAAGAATGGCTTGTTCTTCCAGGAACTTCAGACAGGTCTTGCTGCTAGCTGCATGGTCTCCTCTGCAGTTTACGCAGTGGGGGTCAGCCGAACAGTCACGTTCGACATGACCACCCTTGCCACATCTAACACATACAGCAGCAGGTTTCTTACACCTGTCCTTGCCGTGGCCATAGCGTTGGCACTTTTAACAGCGCATCGGGAGCGGGACGTACGGTCTGACATCAAGAGTCAGGTACCCCGCACGTATTCTACTTGGTGGCTTCGGGCTGTCAAAGGTTAGGACGAAGGTGTCGGTCTGAATTGTGTCCTCACCCCGACGCACCTTGATGCGCCGAGCTGAGTGACGCCACTCAGCTCCTCTTCCATCTCCCCCTCCGAGCAACACCGTAGATCACGACTGCGAATTACTCCCTTGGAACTGTTCAGACTCTTGTGAGGACTGACAGTCACAGGGATGTCTAGAAACGCCGCGATTGCTCCCAGCTTCTTAGCCTGGTCGTTTGACTTTAGCTCGACCATGAGGTCACCACTACCAAGTTTGGTGACCTCGATGGTCTCGTCGCCCAGAATCGACTTCAACTCCCTGTGGATCTTAAAAGGTGACCTGTCGGCCACCTTCGCAGATCCTTTCGAGCTGATCACCATAAATTTCTTGACTGGTGACCAGCCCGCAAAGGGAGACATGCTCATCAAAGAAGGAAGGTCCTCCGCCTTCCTTTTGCTGGCAACAGAGGCAGCCCCACGAGCTGCCTTTGTGCAAGGCTTCTTTGCCACGTCGGGTTGTGGGGAGGGTTCAGAGGGTGGTTTTTTTTTATTCATGAGGAGGGTTTTAGGATTCAGCTCCAGGGCTCCCCGCCCGCCACGGAGCCCAACCAGGGGGACACTTTACGCGGCATTCCAGCCTGGAGCTATACTCCCAGCAGAGGGTGTGGGACCTCTACTCGAAGCCCTATTCGAAGAAAAATGACCAGCCGATTGGGCAGCGTGGGTCAGCGCTGCCCTCCCGTTGTAGCACGCCAGAGTGACTCTACCCTAGAAAGACTCTAGAGTCAAAATAGCGGCCACCAGAAACACTCTGGAGTCTGCCTGGCGGCCGCCAAAATTACTTAAGAGTCTGTCTGGCAGCCGCCGGATTGACTCTGTCTACGCGAAAACGACGCTAGCCCAAGGATAGAGTTATTGTTCTTGGCAGGGGGAAATGGCTTTCACTTTTGATGAATTTGAACATTTCTTTCAGAAGAAAATGTATCCATCTTCGAGATATCATAATCCAGGAAAAACGAACAATTTTGAGGCGAGCAGCTGCAAAATTTCATTCGTGGGACGCGATCCTCCACCCTATGTGAATTAACTTCATTCCAAATCTGAAATCCTTTTGTAGGTCTGACATCATAATGTTCCTGGAACTCGTCCGCAATATAATTCCTGGAATTTTGCCTGCACCACTCCCATGCTCAAAATGAAAGTGTTGAACAGCTCATGCTTTTACAATGAGCTTAGTGTTGGGTTTGTGAGAATCGTTTTCTGCAGTTATCTATCACTAGAGCTAGCTGGGTACCCGTTCGATGAACGGAGTGACATGTGAGAAATGAGAGCAATGATCGGTTTAAAAAAGAACAATACTTACTCCGACATGTTAGGTGAATTCATAGATCAAAATGTGACTGCAGTGTAATAAGCTGAATGGAAATGCTTTCACATAAAATAAAAAAAAAAACCAAAAAAACATTTATAGATGAAAGAACAGATAACTTTGCACACGGTTGGAACAAAATTTTTATGTGCAGTAGAGTTGACAGGACAGCATTTACCCACAAAAGCACAGGCTGAGACTGAATGGGCATACTCACAAAAGCAGTATTCTAACAAAAAACAGCCCGAGCAATCAATTATTTTTTTTGAGGAATATTATTCTTCTACGTATGCAGAATAATAATATTCCTCAGAGAAAATAATTTGATTGCAGTTGGCATAGATTAAAGATTTATCTTTGTATCTTTTTCTTTCTTCTTTAAATTGAGTAATTTTTTTTATAAACTTTTGAAATAACGTTCACTCTCAAAATGAGAATTGAATTTTTCAAAGATGCGAAATGCAAACCTCTATTCGATGCACCGGTTTTCTCTGTAATTTTTGTTATGTCTTGTGTGGTTATTAAGTAATCCTGAAAAATTTACCTAAACCCATTTATAATTTTATATACTGAACATCAAAATTAACCGACCATGTAGAAAAACCATTTCAATCTTTTTTTATCGTAATGATAACTTATAGGCCTATGCAAAATGTGAACAATGATGTTCATCAATTCAACAAAAACAATAAAATTAGAACGTCAGAGTTTGAAAGATAAAATATCGGTTGGTCGACATAGCTAACATGTTTTTTTATAAATACAATTTCGAAAAAAATAGTCTTTAATCCTTAGGTTCAGCATAGGCTATATCGAGGTCACAAATAGACAGATTGAAGTCAAGACAATATCTCAAGGGGGGTGGTGGGAGGCGTGTTTTTTTTTTTTCGCTTTGCTTGGAAACTTTCAAAGAGTTAATAAGCCTTTATTTCAAACAGCTAGGGCTTTGAAACATCATTTGTGACGATTAATTGGTAGATAAATCTCGATTGATCGAAATTTTCAAGAGCGAGTGATTTCCCTTAGTAGAGTGGTTTTGGCGTGAAGAGAGTATGATTGGCGTAGGCGGGGCCATTTAAATAGAACTTTCTTTGTTGCCTACAGTTGTGTCAGCTCTTGCTTCTTCAAAGACAACCGTAGACTTTATCATCATACTCTGCTACTTCTAGTTAAAAAAAAAAGACTTCTTTCGTGTATATTTGTGCTACGTTTTATATATATATATATATATATATAAATGATATATGATAACGAGCGATATTTCAATTTATTTTGCATGGATTTGAATGTAAAAAATCAGCTTTAGAACTCGTCAAATGAAAGAGTACTGGTTTTATATTAGATCACTTAAGCAAACGGAAGAGCGTTGGCGTATCTGATAGCGCAGTTTGCTACCAAGTGAAAGGTTTTACTTTCGAATCCCAGTCCAGACCAGTTTGCTCCTCTGTGTCCACCCAGTACTAAATGGGTAACTAGATCTCTCATGACCATGCGAAAGTAAAAACGGCGAGAAAAAACGCCAAACTACCTCAAAATGTCGTGTATGCATAAAACAATCAGGAACCTACTCTTGGTTCCCCGATACTTGGACCAAACATGGGATCCACTTTACTGTTACTCTATAGCGATAAACAGTTTACAATGATATGCGATATTGCGTCGTTTCGTTTTCATAATACAATTTTTTTTTCAAATACGCCGATTTCTAAACACATTTTAATTACTATGTTGTGTGACTAGTTCACCATCCTTTAAGACTTCAGGTTAAAAATTGTATACTCTAACTGAATCAGGCTTTATTTTTTTGCCCGACAAAAACTAGCCTTTTATAATATTGAGGAAGCAATTTTCTTTTATAAAATTAGCGTTCATTAATACTTTTTGAATACTTATGTGATTATTGATGGGTAAAATTCCTGATAAAAGAGTCCATAATTTTCACCTATGTTCCTTTTGCCTAACTGACAAACTAGGAGAATAATAGAGGGGCGGAATAATATGTAGTTTATGACAATCTTTCTAGTTACGGTTGTTTGTCTACGCGAAGATCTTGTTCAACAACTTCTGCTTAGAGAATTTATCGACTGAATGCTGAGAGTTGTGAGTTGGTGGTCACCAAAGCAACTCCTTGCCTGCATCAAAAATATTCTCCAATTATAATCCAGAGTGCATTAATTTTAGCTTTCACACCAATCTAAGAAAGCGACGGACAATAATATAAAGATTTTATTTTTCGAAAAATGTGCACGGCTTTTTCTTGTAGATCAATGTAGTCTTTAAAGATGTGAATTTTTTTTCCTCTTCTAGCCTTTCCATTGCGAGGTAATCTCAAGCATTAATTGATGAGGCTAAAATAATTTCAACTTGGCCTTTTTCAGAACCTCATGCGCCTTGTGGTTGAACATCATTTTAACTAATCAAGTTCAAACTAATAACTTTTTTTGCGCACGTTGAAGCACACTAAAAACATAGTTATATACTTTTTTTTTCTTACAAAATCGTTATCTTCGACTAACACGATGTTGTGATGAAGGCCGAATAGAAATAATATCTGTAGACCCAATTTCATGCTAAATTAGAGAGCGATATCTCAACAATGAAAGAACTTCCCGTTTCAATAATCCTAGTGCTTGTGTCATTACTCTCCCATTTTCTGCAAATTTATTTTAGATCTTCTTAAATGTCATATTGATTTACTATTTTTAGGCTGAACAGACTTTAATGGACTTGCAGAAAAAAAACTTTCTAAAACAAAAAGCGACTCGGCAACAATTGCTGGTTTAGACATTTAAAAAAATATCCCATAAAATAGGATGTAAAAATTGGATTGAGAGATATCCATTTTATTCATTATGCTGTCAAAATTCATAATGGGACATAAAGAAAAGACGTATTTGCGAAAAAGTAATGTGCAAAGTACAAAATAATAAAAAACTAAAGGACATCGGCAAAATACCAAGAAATAAACACGAAACTAAAAAATACAAAGATATACACAAGAGACGAAAAATACTTTAAAGTATACAGAGAGAAAGCGTAGAAAATAAAAAATTTTATATGTATACAAGTAAGGATATCTGCAAAAAAAAAAAAAGTATACTCGAAATGATTTCTGCAAAATACATAATTATGCAAAAGAAAATGACATTTGCAAAATTAAAAAACATGCAAAAGAAAATATGTGCAAAATGCAACTAACAGCTACATACAGAAGAAATGATATCTGCGAAATACATAAACAGAAGAAAATGAAATCTACAAATTACAAAAGTAAGGAGAAGAAAATTATAAAAAATTACTTCAAAAGTAACAATCGATACAAAATAAAAATTGCGAAAACAAACGAATGAAAAAATTAATACATGAACATCCATGTCAGGCTCTCAATCTCTTTTACATACTTTGAGCGCATTATTAAGATACTTTAATACATCATATTGTGAACCAACAAAAACTAACATAGATTTGAACCAAATAGGAGTTAACATAACTACGAAACCATTTTTCCAGGTAATTGACAGAAATATTTTAAAAATTAAAAAATGTATCAATTTTAATTTTAGAAATTGGCATATTATTGGATCTACAAAAATTATATGGTTAATCCGCCCTCATTCAAATGCCAAAAGCTTTTACAGAATACCATATTTATAATTGCAACTGTTTACAGAAGAAATAAAATTAGTGCAAACTAATAATGTGGTTTGAATTAGCGAAAAAAAATTACAAGTCGTGACTGTAAAAATCCAGTTAATTAGGATGTCGTCACAATTGCTAGAAAATGTTCATTGCGATGCTTACAATAATTCTGGTATTTTCGGAAGTTCGTTTTTGCCCATATAGCCATCCCACAACAAAGTGATCTCAGGTTTTCTGCCCCCCATCAGGCAAGGATGTTACGGGTTTGCTATCTACGGTGCCCCTGTTATTACTGGAAAAAACGAGTTAATCTTGCATAACAAAGCAGTCAGCTAGTTTTATAAAATGCATTTTGATGTTCAACCATGAGTGTGATTTTGTATGTAAAATGTATCTCAAAACTATCAAAAGATATATACGAAGAAAATTCAATCTAAAAATGTAAAATTAAACTGAGCTGAAGAGAGAGGGCCAGAAAGTTCAAGACATTATTTTTTCAGCGGTAACAATACATGATGCATTTATTGCAAAACAACAATTCTTATGGTGAAAAAATGTATACAGACAAAAAATACGCCTGTTCATTCAATTTTATTTTTTTAATACTTCAGCAAACGAACAAAAGTGCCGGCAATTTTAAATACATAACGAAAAAGACGATATGCAAAAAAACAATGACACATCCATATCGAAATCTTAAAACTGATATACTTTTGTTTGGCTTGCCTATTTGAAAACACAAATCTTTTCTCAGTGCATCTCAGGTTGTCAGCCCCGTGTCACCAAAGCCTTGCAGCTTTCAGGGCAAATAGGCTAGTCCCTACGCCACCAAGGCTCTCGAACAAAAACCAAACTTATTGGATCATAAAAATATCATTCACTGATGGGCGATTTCAGACTTTTCGGCACTCGCTGACCTTGTCACACATTGATGTCAGATGATCGTTTTGAAGAACTAAAAGGCACGTCATTCATCAGTGAATTCATTCTTACAAAGCCTCCAAAGTTTGTGCTTAATTCACACACAGTTATGACAAAAAAACACAATTCTACAAATTTCACTCTTAAAGTTCACGATTCACTAAACAGAAAAAAATTAACAAATCCTACACGATAAAGAGGAAGCCGAGTTGCACGCCCTAGGATTTAAATGCATAAACATAATTTTATAGGCAATTTAGAATTTAAAAACAAAACTATTAAGAGATATTAATTCATTTCATCGAACAGACGCATTATAACATCTTCCACATTTAGAAACTTACATTTCCACATTACTTTTACTATGCTAAGATAAAATAAAGCACTCTCTGCTAACCAACCACTAATAATTGTCATACGTGTCATACTGATTAAAATACACACGGAGGCGAGAGGAAAAGGGACTTGGGTAACATTACCACTTACAGTCGTGTTGTGATATTTAAACGCGTAAAAAAAAATGCTGGCATAATTAATGTATTAGAGATTAATGTAAAATGCAGTCTACAGAATAACACTCGAGCAGTTCGCTACAATTTCATTCATAGCAGCGATAGATTTCGCCATTTCTCAAAAGCTATACCTTAGTTAGAAAAAGGTTTCTTGCATTCATTTTTCCTAACCTGACTCAAACTCTGTATGATAGAAAGCAGCTGTTTATATAGAAGGATTGTTGAAAATAAAATGGCAAAGTTTAAGTTTGCACTCTTTAGCTAGTATGTCTTTACGTATTGTTTTGGTTTGAAAAATATGAAAAATAATTTTAAAAAGTAAAATATTGCAATACAAAGTAAAGCGAAAAAAAAATGGTTTGCTTGTCATAATTTATATCCTCACATTTCACTCCATAGAAATTCTCACATGCTTCCACACAAGCTTGGCTATAAAATATTTTGACATACAATTTTTTAGACAAGAACATCCACTTTTTTCCTTTAAAGGTAATGAATATTGGCAAGTGCAGACAGTTTTAAAAAGTTCTGCCTGTCAAAATACCAAATCTTAAGCATAGATGTGTAACATATATTGAGGTACAAGCCCAGCAATGGCATCTCCATACCGACACAGCTAGAGGGCCTAAAACTCCTAGCTCTTCTATTCTCGTCTAAATGGAAGACATGTCAAGTCTATTCTCTAAAATTTCCTTAGATTTGAAATATTAATCGGCACGCTCTTTTGGGGTGAAGAATAATGGAGTTTTTATAATGAAATTAATCGGTTATGAAAAAAAAAAAACAAAAGCCCATGCAAGACGAAAGTTAAAGATTTTGTTCATTAAAACAAAAATACGTTGAAATTTATGCGCTTCTTTTTCCGCTTACCCTTGAAATCTTAAGGGCCGATTCAATCGGCCCATGTTAACATTTACCCGTTTTTTTTCCTCAATCGTGTGAAAAATTTAATAAAATTAGATAATATAGGAATAGATCTGACAACAAAACTTAATGCAATGTACGATAATGGTACAATTCTAGAAGATTTTTGTTTATCTGTTTTTTTGTAGTACAGCCTAAAAGCACCAAGAGCAACAGAATGTGATTTCATAGCATAATCAGTTGATGGAGCCATTTTACAAAAATCCTGTTACGTGCTTTGATGCACGTAATGCGCAAGAGTCTAAGACCAGAAATATCTTCAACACAGTTTGGCTTGATGCCTGATAAAAGGACTAGAAACGCAATATTCACTTTGTCAATGTTTATGGAAAGGTGTATAGAAATGCAAAAAGATCTCCACCTCTGTTTCATTGATTATTTTAGGTCTTTGACGAAGTAAAACATTTTGAGCTGTTTTGTATGCTAGAAAAATTAGACATTGATGGAAAATATTTCAGAGTAATTAGAAATTTATACTGGAATCAAACTGAAGCTGTAAGAATTGAAGGAGAACATAGCAATTTCAAATCTATCAAATCTATGAAGCAGGGATGGGTTATGTCTCCGGATCTTTTTAACTTATATAGTGAAACAATCTTAAGGAATCTAGGTTTTGAGTCTTAAAAATAAATGGAAAGAATCTTAATCTCAGGGATGCAGATGATACAGCTTTAATAGCAGAATCTGGCGAACAACTCCAAAAACGTTTAGACACTACAGTTTTAGAGAGCAAAAGAATGAGCCTTTCTTTGAATGTCAAGAAAAAGGAATGTGCCGTCACCTCAAAGAAATTCTCTAATCCCAAGTGCAATCTTGTAACATAAGATAACAAAATTAAAATATCTAGGTTATTTGATCGCATCAGATGGCAGATGCACAAATGGAATAAGTAAAAGAATAGCCATTATGGCCAAAGATACATTCCAAAAAAATGAAACCAATACTGGCAAACAGAAATAAGCATGAAAACCAAAATAAGGGTAATGAAAGCATATGTATGGTCAGTACTTTTTTATGGTAGCGAGTGTTAGACAATAAACAAGGGAACAGAAAAAACTAGAAGCAGTAGAGATGATGATAATCAGAAGAATGATGAGAATATCATGGGCAGAAAAAAAAGTCCAATGAATTGGCTCTGAAAGAGGCTAACCTTGAGCGATCACTAATTAAACTAGTCTTTTTGGTCACATCTGCCGACACAAGGTATTAGAACACTTAGCAATCACTGGAAAGATTGACGGCAAATGCAGTAAAGGTAGACAACGAATAACTTTTATTGAAAGTCTTAAGTCATGGGCAATAGGCAAACGCAGCGACAACTACTTTATAAGGTTAAGTGATAATAGGTTTGGGTGGAAGAACATGATCGCCAATGTTTGTTTCAGATAAGATTCTTAAGGTGTGAAGGAGCCTTCACTGTCTATTTTTGAGAATATAAACTGTCTTTTTCAAGGCAATCATTTGTTCCTTAGCTTTAAAACCCGCCTTGGAGCACACAGTATGAAGGCTGATCAACATGAATTAAAGATAGATCGAGGCGACGCAACCCAAATCATCCAAAGAAGAGAAAAAAGGAACAATTTCTGAAAAACTAAGGCATGATATCTGGTTTTATAAAAAATAAAAAAGACAGAGAAGAAGGAAACAAACGCCAATGAGATCTGAAGTAGATTAAGCCATTCAAGAATGAGTAATGTCCAAGATGTGACAGTGATACAGCTTGAAGTAAAGTGAACATGAAAAATAAAAATTAACCATGGTTGGCACAACGACAAATACAAAAATCGGGCAATAAACAACAAAGTGGACAAAAGCAATTTATTATTCTCATTATTGCCACAAAACGGTCTTTAGCTACGCTCCAGCATTAGGTTTATAGGACATGGTTTGTCAGTCATGCAAGTAAAATTATTCTAGAGACCACAAAAGAACAAAGAAACTGGAAGGGGGTTGGCAACACACGGTCAACATGCAGTACTAGGAATAAGGACCAACCACTTGATTTAATTTCGTCTATAATCTTTCACAAAGGCTGCAAAGACTGAATTGAAAACCAAAAGCGTTCAATTAAAGTATTTTATGCCAAACAGGATGTGCAATTTCTACCTAGATCTAGGTTCATTTACCTGCTTGAAATCTCTGCCCGAAGCTAAAAAATCACATGTACAACTAGAGTAAGTAACGTGAAAATGGTTTTCTGCTACAAATAAAAAAATCGCGTGACAGAAATGCTATTACATCATCTC
>BLXT01007308.1:1647338-1662606 GCA_019648995.1 Plakobranchus ocellatus | reverse complement strand
CCAATGTGATAATAAAGAGGAAGGGAATATATGTTGTGTTTTTTACAAATTTTAATTAAAAACCATTCTTATCTGTAAAAATTATCCAATTGATTTATATTCGATGATATTTTTAATGTACAAAATGAAACAAAAGGTAGCACCTTCCATTCCTTTTTTTCGGAGCTACTTTTCTTTTACCACAGGCACAGTGAATTCCTATAAATTCAATATTATCCATAACTCTTTTTACAGCCTCCTCTTGTTTTTCAGATTGGCATTCCTTTTTAATCAAATCAGTTAAACAAAAAACGAGCAAGTGAATAAAGGAAATTAACAAAAGAAGGCAGATAAAAGTTGGAAAAAAATATTTGAAAAATGACTGTTTTACATCTTGATACCGGTAAAATTGAATGAACGCATGACATAATAACGTTCGTAGCCGATTAATAGCAAAATGATCTCAGGCTTCCAGTTTCCTCGTTACGCTAGGGCGTGGTAGTGGATTCGAATTCGCAACAGAAAGGTTCCTGCGTATCTCAGGACAAGTTCACTGGCATTAAACCACCAAAACATTTGGGTAGAGAGCAATATTCGATTTTATTGTAATTATCGTCTTCAAATATTCACAAAATGAATTTATGCTTTCAATCATTTCTATGCTTTCAATCATTTCTGTTGAATATTTATCCGAGAATAACATATAAAAGGCAGAAGGACGTAAAAAGACTTACTACCATTTAATCCTTAATTTATGTCACTTCTTAATATAGAAAATGAGAACGCTTTTTTTATTTTCCCAATTTTTTAAAAATTGAACTTTCTCTTATTCTGAAAAATTGAAGAGACAATCATTGTCACAAGCTCGCCAACCATGACTCGCTCTCTCAGACTGGGAGTAATGTGTTGTGTCAGAGTTGACCCCCACAAACTGTCCGCAAAAATCCCCATGGATTTGAAAGCAATGAGACATCATTTAATTTTCTCTTCGTCTTCATTCTCCTCACTGGAAAAATGAAAAGATATATATCACTTTTAACTACACGTTACAATGGCACCAAAAGGAGCCGAGAGAATGAAAAACTGAGAAATTCCTTTAATAGTGGTAAAGCTTTGATATCATCACACCTTGAACAGAAAATGTCCACTGAGAGAAGTTAAATAAAGCTGAAATAGAATGCTTCCCAAAACAAATCTGAAGTCTCTAATACTATAACCATTACCACGAATTTTCATGGTCTCACACATTTTGCCCATTGTAAAGTACTGTAGACATTTTAATCCTGAAGCTAAATATAGCATCTAGCAAACCTTGCACTTTGAAACTTAGTTAATTCCTTTAACTACAGTATTTAAACTCCATAAAGGGAGCTGTGGAAACAAACGAAAAAAAAAAAGAAAAACAAAGCGAAGACAGCTGCTTTGAAAAAATATCAGTTTACATTTTTGTTGGTGCACTCTACTAATAATCCCCAAATCTCTGTTTCTATTGTGTCATGTATTTAGATACTTTTTACTTTTTTATGCTTTTTACATTATTATCGGCATACATACCCCTGTAATATCTACTTTGCTAATCTTCAGATAAGTAGGATACCTGAAACAAAATGATCTAGTTTTAATTTCTGGTGTACAGATTCAAACTGATAAAGTGGTTTTTACATCGTAACATCATAATTATGAAAAAAAAAATTCTGGTTTTAAAATGTCTGTATTTTTTTCAGAATATTTGTCATTTTATCGTGTTTTTTTTTAACATGAAAACATAAAAGGAACAAATAGACAAAGAGGAACGTTAATATATAATATGCATGAGATGAGCTATTAAAGTATCAAATTGTATGATATCACTGAAATTCGGGGTATTTTTTCCTGATAATTTATTTTCTTGTAATTTTGGTGGAATCACTGAGCCAGTCTTTTTAAGTGTGAGCTAAACAATTCAAATGAATATTCACCAACTACATAATTATAATGAAATGACAAAGCAATTGTAAAATGAAATACATGTCCATGCTTTTCTCCCTTGCGTTTAAAATACCACATCATAACTCCATTCTGATGAATAAGACAGAAAACTAATTTTTGATGTATTATATTTCTTTTTTGTCGTACAGCTGTCTGATCTTCAGGAGAATCATCATATTGTCTGGCGTCCGTTTCAATTTCCATTAAGGCTCCGCCATGTCTGTTCTTCTTTTTTGCTCACTATAATAATAAAGGACAGAGGGAAAACCCAGTGATCTCCCTTTACATTGTGATTTTTGGACGCCTCTCGCCAGTTTCCGGCTCCGTGTCCAACCCAGTTATTATCCCCTCTCTTATTCCCGCCCTCTCAAAGGCAGCTGCCCCTTCCATGTAGGGCGAGCCTCTTTCTCAACGTTCATTGAACTTTGCTCTGTAGAATCTTCACTTTCATTACATTGGAGTAGCTTTAAATAAAAAACGATTGCTTTATCAGTGGTTTGGTTTTTGTGTTGTATCGCCTGTCCACTACAACTCAGTCTCAGGTTTTTATGACCTCCTCACTCCGTCAAGTGAGAGCGCTGAATCCAACTCGAATTCGCGACAGAGAGGCTCTTGATGCAGGTCACTTAGCCACCGTGCCATATTTAATGTCTCGCTTTGTGAGTATCCGTATTAATGAACTTGAGGCAGTCGTTTAAGCCTCGAAGAACGCGACTATCGAGTTCTTACTTCTACGCCATAACTGTGTATGTACAAAACTATTTTGCCTTTTATTTATTACCTTGCAGTACATATGACGGAAAAATAAACTTCTGTTCAGGACCTTATTCAAATCTGAAATTACAAGTTTGAAACACTATCTGCGGTCGTGTTGTTGGCGCTTTTTCAGTTGTTCATAATTTATCAAAAGAAAACGTGAAACGTAAATATGGTTTCACAACTGCAAAGAGCTCGCTAAAGATTGGAAGAGGGGCGTCTAAAGCGGGTTACACTGAAACGCGTTAACATTGTCCTCCTCTTTACTTTTATCAGAACAAAACAATTTGAACAATTCATCCAAAACTTATCTTTATGGAATTTTTATATTTCCTTTTACAATTTTATATGCATCGCACCTTTACTAATACAGTAGGCGTATTAAGAGAAATCGAAATAACTCAATGCTTATATTTTGGACAAATTTCAATTAAAACTTGTGCTTTCATGTCTAAGATAGGAAAAACTTTTATATATAAAAAAGAACCATGTAATTAAAGGCACCAGACTTTAAATTGTGTATCTCTTTTCAGCATATTGCTCACAGCGTGTAAGTAAGATACTAACGCATTCGTATGCCATGTCAATGTCAGCAATACAAAGTCATCCTGGTAATAGTCTTGGGAAATGAGCTTTAACATTCCATCAATAAGCCAGAACAGCACCAGCCATTTGTCTTGAAGATGAGATACAATTTTAAGGAGAATTTTAAAAAGCACACGACACCGAGATAGGCACGATTGGATCTTTCCAAAATAAAGGAATATCTGAAGTGAACAATGTGTAAGTCTTAAATCTTATGGACAAGTAATACTGGCAACATCATATTATTAAACGTTACATTGACTATAGACTTTTATACACATGTTTGTTGAGAGTGGATAATTAGTCGGGAGAAAGATTTTAGCAAAGTTACCCTAATTTTTTTGCATTATATTTCCAGTTCTATGTGATTCTTTCTCTTCAGGTGCCTTGGTCTAGAACAGACTTTGGTAATCAACGTCTTCCACTCAACCTTTTCTCATTTGATTTTATAACGCTGTTGTTCCTACCTTAATTGCCCATGAATTAAATTTTTCAGTGAGTCATTTTATTGATTGCCAAATGTTCTAAATCCTTGTGTCAGCAAATGTGTTTTGCTAATTGGAGGACTTTGCATCCTCTTAATGATTTGATTAATGATCACTCAAGTTGAGATTCTTCCATTAGGACTCATTGAATTTTTTCTCCGTCCATGACATCCTTATTCATTCTTTGGATAAATATATCTCTAGTGCTTCCAGTTTTCTCCCTTTTTCCTTCTTTACTGTCCAACACTCACTTCCATGTAACAGTCACCAAACATATTATATTTCCATTACCCTTATAATAGGTAAGTGATATTTTTGCCAAAAAGCGTTTTATTGCATATCTGAATCCCCTCCCCTCCCCCCTTCCCGCGCGCGTTACTACCTGGGTCCTGCTCTCCAATGGAGGTGTTAATTTCGGTCTGAAGCAAAAAAGCATCATGTATCCGATACAAATACAAAAGTATTTGATTACTACGGTGAAAGCACTTACAGTTAAGATTTATTTCAAAATCGTTATTGATTACCGTCATGTAATTATTTACGGCTGTATTCAGTTAAATTGTGTTCCATACATTCGAAAAAAGTAGTAACGGTAGCACTAAATAAAATCTGTAAAGTCTAGTCGAACCTAGCGACTGCAGTTTAGGCTATGTGTATGGTGGACCCGGACCTGGCCAGACGTAACACGGCCATGACTCGCTCAGTTGCCCGGGTCCATTAAAGTATGTATAGTAGACCAGGACGGAGCCGGGCCGCAGCCGGCTACCCGCGGACATTTTCTCGTCAACACACGAGGTCAAAATGGCTCTTACAAGGCGACAAAAGTTAATATTATGGTGGTGATGGAAGAAAAGAAATACTTCACACTCAAGACGCCGCTTTGCTTTGCACTCACTCAACAAATTGCGACCCATGCACGGAGAATATCACCATCTGATGCCTCAACTGCTGAATGATCCAGAGAGATTTGCCCAGTATTTCAGTATAAAGCACAAGACGCTCTTTGATTTTTTTTCAGCGCTGTGCAGCTGATCTGAGGAAAAGTCTATGAATTTTTGTCCAGCAATTTCACCTGAAAAACATCTTGTTGTCATACTAAGGTATTCTTTTGAAAAACAAAGAAATTTTATGTATGTGGCAATGTTATGTGTATTTGTAACACAGTGTGTGTGTGTGTGACTACACGTATGTCAGTACAGTATGTATACATGGGTATGTGTTTGCAAAATGAATGTATGTATAATATGTGTATATCTCTGAGAATGTATGTTATATTGAAAATTGCACACATGCACAAAGAGCGTAAAAAATCATTTATTGAATTACAAGGCATTTTTAAAATGCATAATTGTAATAACTTTGGGTCTGATATTGAAATATGTATGAATAACAAACGTGACAAAAGAAAAGTATCATTGCTATTATGTTTGCATTTTTCGATTATCTTGGATAACCAACTCATAATATAAAAAACCAAATACAATTCTATACCATGAGTTCTGTCATGGTATGTTGCCCGAAATATTATTCACTGCCTTTGTAGAATGATTTTGGACGGACAGCTCAAACCATGCATTTGTCTCACAAATGAGATAAAATGAAACAATTAAAATGACCATGTTATCAGAAATTACTGAACTGAAAAAGAGATTAATTTGTGTCAATTTCTCTCTTGCATTGTAAAATAATCCACACACACACACACACACACACACGCACACAATTATGAAGAAAAGAACAAATCAAATGTAAAAACTGTTCTGTACTCTTTTTACAGACACTATACAACTAGTACTAACTTTACTTGTAAATTTTTTTTCAAGTTTCTGAAGTTAAACGAAATTGCATATTCCTGTCACTGACACAAAATAACGGTCATGTGCAACAGACGCACAGTCATATCAGTGTGTGTATATGAATGCTGACTGAAGTATTGCTCCTGCTTGTAAAAGCTGTCATTCTACAATTCCTGATACATTGCACTTGTTGTAGATGTACTTGCTGGTGGGGAAGTAGCAAGTCTCGCATGAGATGCTTCCACGGCTGCTGTATATTGCTCCTGACTGTAACAACTGTCCTTCTGTGACTCTCGGTGTATTGCATTTTGTAGCAAATGTGCTTGGTGGTTGGGAAGTAACAAATCTCGAATGAGATGCTGCCAAAGAAGCTGCTGTACCTGATTGGGTTATTTGCACTGAGGACAGAGGAAGGTGTTGGATCTCTGAACGCAATTCTAAAATCTGCACTAGATTCAAGGTTTTCAAGACTCGCAACAGACTTTTGAAAAAAAATTCATTCTGGCCAATTTCCTGTTCTGGTACTTTGGGGGCCTGGAGAAATTCCCTATGGATGAAAGACAAGCGTTTTATTCTTTTTTTTTTTAAATTTATTTATTTATTTATTTTTTGCGAATAGCGAGAAGACTCTCGCTGGAAGATTTGGGGTAGGAAGAAAATGAATGAAAGAGATCGGACTCTTTGTTGCGTTTTCTTCTCCGGATGATGCGGCGCTCTCGCCGTTTTGCTGACCATTGCCGCTTGTGGTTCTGGTAACATGATGGTACTAAAAAGGTTAGAAAATCGTAAAGATACCACTTGCGTTTCTTCGTTGCGGCTTGGCCAGACATTGTCATTGTCATTTCCCCGTGCTTCTTGCGAAAGTGGTCTCGCACGGTAGCCCATCTCTTTTTGCAGTCCGCCGCGGTCACTGAATTTATACAGTTGAAGAGCAGTGAGAGCAAGATATATTTAAGAACAATGATTTATGTCCCACAAGATTCGTTACAATTATCTATACATATAACTCGTCTTCTATATTTTTATATGTGTGCTTAATTCATTACTCCTTTCCTCCCTAGTCTTTTGTTATTTTCGGAATCTTGGCAACAGGAGAATTGTTTAGATCCCTGTTATTCCATTTCAGACATGGCGTGTCAATAGTCAGGCTCATCATCAAGACAACTGTCAAAGTTCTTTTCGAGAAACTTCAACTACTGCACTTGCCTATTCCAGATGAGAACATGTGGAAAAAGACGGCAGGAGACATTTTTCAAAGGTGAAATTTCCCTGTGTGTCTATGGACAATCGACGAAGAAGATGTGCAGTTAAAGGTTCCTTTTCACTCTGGTTCACAATATTACAATTATAAAAGTCACCTTTTAATTGTGCTTGTGGCAATTGTGGATGCAACTTGAAAATTTCTTATGATAGATGTTGATGGTTTTGGAAGTTGTAATGGAGGAATATTTCAAGATTCTTCTTTTTTAAATTGTTAAAAACAAACAAATTGAACTTTCCTAAAGCAGCCAAAATACCAAACACAGGCATAGAGCTACCATACATGTTTGTTGGTGATGAAGCATTTACTCTCATGCCGCACTTGATGACGCCATTTCCAAAACGATTCTTGAACAATGAAAAACGCATCTTCAATTACAGGCTGTCGTGAGCGCGGAGGCAAGTTGAATGTACTTTTGGTGTGATTGCCAGCATGTGGTGCATAATGAGAAAACCAATAGAAGTGGAGCCATATTTTGCCCCAGATAGCAGTCTGTGTTTAATACAACCACATCAAAAGCAAGGAACCAGAATGCAGAAGAGAATTAATTCAGAATAACAGCCACATCCAACAGTGGGAAGGTCTTCCACATGACAACGGTTGGGCACCGAATCAATGAGGCAATGGTAAAGCGGGATTCCCTGGCAGACTGGCTCGTTCACAAGCGTGTGAAAATAATTCAATTCATTTCACTGCAACAGTTCATTTCGCCCTCCTAAAATACAAAGAAACAACTTGCCTAATAATCATGTCATGAATACAACATACATGCACACAAACATACACATTCACACTCTTCAGAGCGGGTGGACAAAGTGAAGAAACGGATTTTCTTTATGATAAACCAGTCTGGATATATATTTTAAAAAAAAAGAGTGGGGAAGGGATGGTGATGTTGTCAATCACAGTAAAACGTCGCCAACAAAAGTAATTTAATTTATGTAACTTTTTAAAATCATTAAATCATTCATTTAAGAAAGGAAGAGAGGAGAAAGAGAGAGAGAGAGAGAGAGAGAGAGAAGAGAGAGAGGGAGAAAGAAAGAGAGAGAGAGAGAGAGCTTGTGCTGATTTTTTAAAAAAGAAGTTATTATTTCCTCCCACTTCTCGTGCTGTTTTCACAGGCAACGGAGAGCATGTCTCTATTTGCATGATTTTTATCACTCTTGGTGCAAATAAATGATCTGGCCCTCACAGAAGAGATGAGTTTTTCGAGGCCATGTTTAAGAAAAAGGACACAGGTGTTCAAGCTTGAGATAGGAGTTCAGTCCCTTGACCAAAATACCAAGAAAAACTTGGCTTCCACAACCGGAGCAAACACAGTTGTAAACACACGGGTATGCACGCCTGGAACCGTCGCAGTGATCTTCAAAAGGGATTGGCCTGGGCAGGATTTTTCCTCCCGGACGGGCGAGGCACGGCCATGTTGCACACGGCAAAGTCTGGGTCCGGTCCACTATGTATGTAGTGGTTTCATTTGCCTGTGACTATGCACATGACTTTGGCGCTTATTGTTTTATAAGTCGAATTTAAATTTGAACATTTCGTTTGCTATATCAAAAGGCATAGCTTTAAGATGCTGCACCTCATGATGTGGTCTTTATGATGTGGCCAGTTTACTCTTCTCTTTTACATGAATAGCACGGGTACCAAAAGAATCAGGGTGCGATTAAAGACAGCTTTTGAAAAATAATTTGAATTGTTACGATGTTGCCTTTGCTGCGCTAAATTTATAATTTGTGATATTACAGTGCATGGTTGATATGATTTTATAGAATTACTTCTCATTATATGGCCATATTGTGTGACATGCTTCCTCTCACCCGTAATCTTGGGGAATTGCATAGGATACATGTCTAGCATTATAAGTACACGTTGGCCATGGATGGACAGGGAACTTTCTTATCTTTTGAATAGGTTCCATATTCAGAGTGATATTGTAAGGAAGAGTGACAGAACTGTTTTTATATTTTCTCTAAGTTACAAGACGCCTGTGGAATAGTGTCTGCAGAAAGGAATACAACATTGGCAATTCGCTTACCAGTTATGGTTGCATCTTTTGTGATATCATAAAAATTAGTTGATCAAAAGCTCACCTCAGTTAACGTAATGGGCCTAAAGAAAAAGCTGCTAACATTTACCTGCCTCAGCATGTTGTCTGAAGAGTTAGATAAAAACCATAACCGTGCACTCCTCATGACATTCCAGTGTGTGACATTGAATGTCTTCAAACTTAGTAGAGAGGCAACTCATGTGGAAACACTTTGCGTCTGAAGACAATGGACCGGATCAGCCCAATAACAAATAAAGGGCTGGGTAATATATATGAATCTCTTATCCAAGACGAGCCATATTAAAATTAATTTGTAAAATCATATTGCGTGCTCAGACTCAAGAGTGGTATCTACACTCTTCCTTTGGCAAAAAAAGACAAGCAAACTTGGGATCAGCTTGCAAACAAAACATTGTCCACCAGATCACTTAGGGCTCACACTTGGACGACGCTGTCCCATTAGTGTTGCAATACCTGGATGTAATAAAGAACTAGAGAACTTATCATTCATTACATCCAGTTACGTAGCGCCATAGTTTCCTTGCCTTTATCTTCTAGAGACACCACGTATGAGCCAGAGGCGACAGCATGACTTGAACACCTGAGTATTCAAAGTTATAAAGCGCCTGAGACATTTTGACCAAGATTATTGAAGTAGAAAAGGGTAGATCATTTAAAGGGAGAAAGATGGAAGGAGGATGCAAGGAGGATGGCAAATTCCAATGACTAAAAATATTTCATAGAGATATTTTATTTCTGTCGTTTCTGGTCTCTTGAGAGACTGGAAATTAACTCAATAGCGCGAGATTTCACGAGCAAAAGGCCCTCTGAAATTTTAAATTGATTAAACCGTCTGCGCATTACAGAGTTGAAAATCTTATTTCTTGATACCCTCTACATTAATGAGACACTATGTTTTACTCATCTTGAGAAAACAGACGACTCAGGAGAGGTTAGACCTGACATGAGAATTAATCCTAAAGTCTAACAGTTTTTCGAGATCGGAAAGCCATTACTGATACAGAGGCACTCCAAGGTTTTATGTAAATATGTATACTTGAACACAATTTATACCATGTACACCTCATATACGCAGGAGAGAAGTCATCAACATATTTTTGCTTACTGTAAATATTTTTATTCTGAATTGAATCCATATTTCCTCAAATGATTTGAGCATCGATACCATTATCGAGCTGCTTTTGGAAATAATAAAAATAAAAACGTTTGAAGCGTCGGTGACCACTTGCACAAGTTTAAAGATATTTAAATTTTGAGATAAAACCACCGAAGTGTCCTCTACCCTCTGGTGAAAAAAGTCAAAAGCTCTATCAAAAAAAATCACTACACCATAAAATAGCAAAAACAGCGGCTAAAATTATGCATAATATTGCTCACCGCTAAAAGTCTTGCAAAAGGATTTAAAGGCAAAAGACGAATCACGTGGTATTATACACGTCTACTAATGGATATCAGACTCATAAAAGATGAAAAAAAAAAACGGTTCTCCTTTATTCTGAAGCCTGAAAATTAATGACAAAATCAAAATCAGCATGTAGAAATGTTGATTTGGGGGATGTGGAATAAATTTGACTTAACCGAAATCTTAATCAGCATCAATCAAAAAGAGGTGGATGAAATTGAAATTCACTCTAATATAAAATAAACTTGTAAGGATAAGATAAATCCACGACATTGCATCGAGGCAAGAGCCTCCTCGTAATGAAAAACAGACATTGACGATCATGTTCCTCCACTCAAACCTATTCTCAGTTAACTTTATAAAGTTGTTATTGCTATTTATTTTTCTATTTGACAATATTGGTTTCATTTTTTCAAATGTTTCTTTGGCCACAGCTATTCTTTTACTTACTTCACGTGTGCATCTGCCATCTGATGTTATCAGGTAACCTAAATATTTGAATTTTGTAACTTATTTGATTTGTTCGCCTTTGCTAACGAGATTGCACTTGGAGTTAAAGGATTTCTTTGAGATGACCATACATTCCGTTTTCTTTAGATTCAAAGACAGGCCTATTCTTTCGCTCTCTAAAACTACAGTATCTAGAAGTTTTTGGAGTTGTTCGCCAGATGATTATGCATAGCAAGGGATAAGAATTTCATTGGTTTAAGCTCAAAAGAATTAGAATGTGCGTGAAGACCCACATTCAATTATGTTGTTTACTATAGTGAATCTAAATCTGATGCCCGGTGGCTCCAACTAAACTTATAACAAGCGCGGAGATACATGTACTCAGTACTATATAAATGAACTTGCATTGAAGCTTGCCCTTGACGAGTGCATTGCACTTGATGAGCAAAAAGTCAATGAGATCTGATTTTATGTTGAACTATAGTTTGTACAAACATGTGCATTTTGCAATCATAATTGTAAGGCATTGCTTGGAAAATTTTCCTCACCTATTCACATAATTACGCAAAGTCAAATCAGTAGCATGGAGGAGCCAAAGGTAGAGAAAAACAGGAAAAGAAAAGAGCGAGAAAGGAAGATAAGATAATGCCAGAGAGGAGAGAACGGTAGATGTTACGAAAAAAAAAGAAGAGGAAAAAAAAGTGAAGACATTAAGAGAAGAAGGAGACAAAAGAAGGTAGAGAAGGTGAGAGATAAAGAGAGAGAGATAAAGGGGAGAAAAAAAGAGAGAAGGAGAGGAAAACAGAGAAGAGGAGATAGATAGAGAGAGAGGGAGAAAGAGAGAGAGAGAGAGAGAGAGAGAGAGAGAGAGAAAGAGAGACATGAGGAGGTAGAGGCAGGCAGACATAGAGTTTACTTATTATGTATATTTTTATTGATTGGATTTCTCTTGTTACTGCTTTCCATAAATGCATATTAATCGATTGAAAAACTGTTTGCGCTTTCTCTGCTTAATTAAGCAAGAAACTTTGCTGCAAGGTCTATCTGTTTTATCGGTGCTGTGCTAGTCAAAGGCAGTTACTGTTGTTATTAAGGGTTTGAAAATGCGCTTGTTTGTTTGTAACGTTCTTTATAAATTATTATGCATAGAAACATTCAAATCCTGTTTCAAATTAAACTCACACTCCCCCCTCTCCCACAAACCTAAGAAAAAAAAAAAAAAAGAAAAAACAAACATGCACATTAAAAAAAACGCCGAACTAAAAATGCTTCTATTTGGTTTTAAAATTTGTTACCTCAAGCCGTAAGTGCTCAAAAGCTATCCATCTATTTTTCTGGCATTTAGTGTAAATCGTTTTTTCTGCAGCCGTAAGTGCCTTTACGGCTCTAATCAATTACGACTTTTCCACTAACAGTTGTAATCAAAATCCTTTAGCAACTCCACAAGTGCCGCATGTCCTCTAGCTCAGAAACCAGTGAAGACTATAAACACTTTTTTTTGTAGAGAAACAGTTTCACTGCGACACAGAAGAGAATTGGTTATGGATTGTCGCAATGCGACAGCTTTTTTAGTCTCCTGAAAAATTTCCTCAGTGGCGTTCACAGCAATAATCAATACCATCTGCGTATCGAAGTGTCCATACTTATGTTCCTATTAATTTTGTCAGTATCTGTTTCATTTTTTGGAATGTATTTTTAGCCATGACCTTTTCTTTTTATTGCTTATGTACAATATATTACATTACTACTTGTGCATTTCTATCAGTTCTGATGCAATCAAGTAGCAAAAATAATTGAATTTGGTAACGTGTTTTATTTGTTCTCCTATAATGCTTACGAGATTATATTTGGTGTCTGAGGATTCTTGAGATGACCCTGTATTCCGTTTTATTTTTTTAATTTTTTTTTTTCACGTTAACAGACATGCCCCATCTTCGACTCACTAAAACGAAAGTATTTACAAGTTTTTGAAGTTACTCTCTGCTATTAAATTTGTATCATTTGCATTCCTGAGATTATTAAGATTTTTTTCCCATGACTACATTAAATTTTAAGCCTGAAATATCCTCTATATTCCTTGAAATAAATTCCCTATATAAGTTATAAAGAGCAGCAGCCATTACACACCCTTGCCTCTCACCTCTTTAGATTGATTGATTTGAAAGCACTGTTCTCCTTCAACTCTTACAAATTACAGTTGTAGTTTGATCCCAGTAAAGATTTCTAATAACTCTCAGACGTTTCCCATCAATGTCTAGTTTTTCTAACATGTGAAGCAACTTAAATGTGTTACTTTTTCAAAGGCCTAAGTATAATCTTTGAAGCATAGACGGAGGTCTTTTTGCATTGTCTATACATCTTTTCATGAGCATTGACAAAGGGAATATTGCGACGTTTCTGTTCCTTTATCATGTATGAAGCTATTGTTTTGTGGATAGTGTTTATTTCTGGTCTTAAGCTCTCGCGCATTCTGTGTATCAAAACACGCAACATGATTCTTGTGAAATGCCCCAAAAACTGATCATCCTATGGAGTTCACATTCTCTTGACCTTATTGTTTTAGGTATTCTAAATTTCTATAAAAAGCAAATTTACAAAGGTTTTTTTTCTTCCATTTCCTCACTTCATATATTATTGCATTTAGGAGTTGTTTTGTTTTTTTTTGTCCGATTTATTCCTAAATTAGCTATGGCTAAAATTATTCGTATTGATATTTTATCAATTTCAATTCGTCTTATGGCTTTTCCATTTTATTTTCTTTATTGCTGTTTTAACCTCCTAGTGTTACGGGATAATTGGCCCTGTAAGCTTGAATAAATCTATTGTCTATATTTTGGTTTTACTCTATGTGCTAACGATGTTGATCGACTCGTTCTTCTTTTACTCATAACATTTTTATCTTGATCATTAATTGTCTTTAGATCTTTGTATTTGGCTTCTTCATTTATTGACTTCGCATTTCTGTTATCAAACCTAGTATTTCTTTATTCATCCGTTTTCTGTGCTCTTTTGTAGCCTTTATGGAAATGTTTCCTTCTATGACGAATATGGTTTTTCTTTTCATTTCTGTCTACAGTTCTTTATCATTACCACTTTGTTTTGCTCAGCTACAGCGATTTTATTAGGTACATTGTTCTTTGTCTTTTTGATTTTCTTAATTTCAAACTTACACATCGCTGGAATGTAGTTTGAATTACAGTCGGCTGCCGGGAGTGATTTGAATGCTTTGATGGAGTTTCGGAATAATTTTTTTCATACGAATAGTCTGCTTTGTTTCTACGCAATCACCTGGGCTCTTCCATGTTCACAACAGTCAAGGCTGGTATTTATATCAAGTATTTTTTATGGTAAAATCGTTGATTTAGCACCACAATCATACGTTGGTGGACTTACTTGTGACTACCACTGCTCTGCTTGAAATGGAAACCAGCTCCAAAGAGTGTTGTTACTTCATCATGTAATATTCCAACGTCTCTTGCATACTCTTCCATGTGTGTTTCCCCTAAATAAATCGGTGTTTTACTGCCCAGTTTTATGGAACCTTCCCCTTTCCATTTTACTTCTTTGTGATTATTAAACAATGAATGTGTTTAAAAGAAGCTCTTTAAGTGCATTTTCTCGCTAAAAACTGTTACGCAGGAATATTTTTGAATAATAACTGTTGAAAAAACAACTTCTCCTTTCGATCTTCCTTGTATTTTTCTATAGAAGCAACATTCATTCTTTCTCGCATTAAATTTAGGTCTTAATTTTTGTTTTTAAGATATAATTATTATTTTTATATTTTCTCCCCCTTTTTGCTTTTATTCTCTCTCAAATAAAATGAGATGAAAGCGGAAGCGTGAAGAGAGAGAGAGGGCGGAAACGGGAAGAGAGAGATAGAGAGATAGAGAGAGAGAGAGAGGGGAGGGGGGTAGAAAGTGGAAGGTGAAAGGAAAGGAGAGAAAAAAGATCAAATAAATATTCTGATGCAGGCACACATTGCACAAAAAATTAGACGCCGTAAGAGTAGACTGCTACACTTAAGCTACACGCAGAGATGGTTGTAATCATACACGTCCATACGTGTACCTTATGACCCCGATACTGTCTTCAGCGGCACACTTCCGACAAGTGGAATGCGCATGCGTTCCAATACCTACGTGCCATGGCTAACCGTGCATGGAATGCAATCAGGGACTTGCGCGCGAGCTTGTCAAGCTCATCCATCATCAATCAAGGCAACGAGAGAACTTCCTGTCCCATATCGATGTCACAATTTTGAGAATGCCGGCCGAGGGCAACCGAAGGACTACAATAGTAAAAGGATGAGAAAGATAACACAAAGCTAAGATGTATTACCTAAAAATGTTCCACTGCTGCTTCTCATCAACTATTCTCTCCTTCAGTCACCTGGCTCCTACTTTCGTTATCACTCTTGTTCGGTGCAGATTCACACTCGTATCTTTACATACACACACAAATACATCTCTCTCTCTCTCTCTTCCTCTCTTTCCTTTCTCTGTCTGTCTCTCT
>BLXT01007308.1:1634995-1647328 GCA_019648995.1 Plakobranchus ocellatus | reverse complement strand
CCCCCCCCCCCCCCAAAAAAAAACCTCTATTCTTTCCGCTCAAACCCCTAATTTTTCCAAATTTCTCAGCCATTCTACTCCTTCTCACGGATCACAAAACGTCATAATCCTTAAAGAAATTAACGACAACCTTCAAATTTTTTGTTTTTGTTTTTTTATTTTCGCTCAATGTATTTGTTTTCAATAAAGCAATAAATAAATAAGATGAACAAAGTTCCATAAAATTGTGTATTAGGACAATAGTTTATACTACAATCAAGTGTAAAATCAATTGCCAATCAAATAATCCATTCTTTACAAATGTGTCCCATTCTTTCATATTTCCCACTCATTGCAAGCAAGAGAATAATAATTATTATGACTTTTGTTAATAGCCCATATATCTGTGCATAGAATGTCACTAAAGTTGCAAAAACCATCATTCTGTTCAAAATTTGGTTCATTTGTACTTTGTATTTAGAAAAGTATTTTTAGCATATCTTTTGAAAAAAAATAGTACACGGGTTTCCTTTTCAAATCATAACTGCCCGTGTATGCTTTTTGTTTATCTATCACAACACTTCACAAGCGTAGAGTAACTTGAAATCTGGATTTCGAGATTATCGACACGAAAGTTGAAATAATAATGATTAATGTTATATTTAATGTAGTCAGAATTGTAAAAAAATATCTATAATAAGCGTCAGTTTGTTGCGCTTTGGTAAAACAGTACAAAACAATTGGTAAAAGAATTTACAATTGATTAGGGCTTTTTATGGCTTCTGAATCTGAATTACTATAATATGGAGTTGTGGTTTAAGCGTTCCATAATATCTCAGCCGTGCATAACTTCCCAAGCGATTTTTTGGTAAAATAACAGTTATTGACAATATTAGTGTATTACTTTTTCCCTGGCACAAAGCACGCTTGCCCTTAGGGTAAAATTGTATCCTTTATATATAATTTTTTATTGAACTGCTTTGTTAAAAAACAGTTTCATGCTTTGATCTGCAGATTACAATCTTTTGGAGACCTTTAAGCTAATATTTACCATAGGCTTCCGGAAACAAAGCTTCATGAAATATGTTCCACCTGGCTTATTTTTCAAATTTATTTTGTCCTCATTCTAATGAAAACATATCAAGACTAGTGTTTCAACGGCGCACTGTCTGAGAAATTGGCATAGTAATTCCATATATACCGACTTCGTGTTAAAAAGATATGATCGTTTGTTTTTTATGGTACAGTAAAACCGAATGGACTCTTGAGGCGTTGGTGGAGCAAGGCTTTGTAAAATCGTCCTTCTTTACGGGGTTTGCTCTATTCGCTTGCGAACGGCCCGCGGAGGGCTAAAAATCCTGAGATCACAAGACAGTGAACGGGTAATGTGGTACAAAGATAACAAGAAATATGAACAAACTTGCCCCAGATTAAGCACTGTAAAAAAAAAAAAGACTCAGTGTTTCAACACTACATTACATCTGACTAGAGTCGAAGGTGAAGGACATGCTGTCAAGTAAGCCTTGCGCCCGCCATCATGACTTTCCCCTTAGAAGACTTTCACTGAGAAGGCTGTAGAAATATACAATTTTCATTTGAGGGATACAAAATCGTCATAAACTCTATCAAAAGATACGTGTAAGATGTCTCTTCAAACCCAAAAGAATGACAATCAACTCTCATATAAATATGTGAAATGAAAGAACTGGTTTTTTTTCAAATCGCCGCCTAAAGTTTCTGAATATAAAATTTATGTGACCCCCCTCCCAAAAAAACAACAACAACAAAAGAAATTATGCGCTTTCAAAATTCGAAATAGTCTTCGTTTCAGACAACCCACTTTTTCAAACTAAGGCTCGACTAAATCGTACGTAAACGGGGTAACAATTGAAATTATGCAAAAAACTTCTGTACAAAATCATTCAGATACTATTAATGAAATACTATAAATTTAAAAATCACAATATATAAGAAATAAATTACAATTATTGAGCCACAGCAACTAGTTACAACCAGATTTCCCTTCACACAAATAGCAATGGCATTCTTCTAATCAATCATAGTAGCTTACACAAAAAATGCGTTAAAATTAGGTTTTATGCACAAAAAAGGGAAAAAGAATTTCCTGAGGCTTAACTCTACAGCGCATAAATGCCAAAAAAAAGGCCTTCATCTGCTCGAAAGGCTGTTTGAGTTGCACAGATGCCACAAAAACGAAAGCAGACATCATTTTGTGCTCTCTTTGTTGTAGGAATTGAGCAACAAAAGTTAAGGATGAATAATAATAATAATAATAATAATAATAATAATAATAATAATAATAATAATAATAATAATAATAATAATAATTTTGAATGAAATAAGTGTCAAACCAAACTACAGTCATTCTTAAATTACTTAACAACGCCAGTAAAAATCACAATAGTTAACAGAAAAAAATCGATCCATAGTCAAAAGCAACAATCATTGTTATCATTTACTAATTCGTTTCGGGTGTGTTCGGGGTCTCAGCTTTCCATAATATAACGTGTATTTTTTTAATCGATTTGATCATACTCACCTTCGCTCTGAATATTTATGGCGAGTACCAAATACCTTTAGAAACAAAATTAAAAAAAAAAGGTAATCAGAAAAGTAAAGAAATTTCTAGAGCTTTAGAAGGGATAAAGGACTATAAAATATCTGCTCCGCTTTCAGTACATTAGAACATTTGTGTACGGTGCTATTGGACAAAAACTTGTGGCAAAGATGACTTCTTCGCGGCTCTCGAGACTTGGGATTCGAATCTGTTGTGTACAAACTAGGGTAAAAATCAGGCTAGGTTTGAGTACCATAATGATCTATAAAATCAATGGACCTTGCCTACCGATTTTCGAGATAAAGTCTTATCCTGAATTTGTTTATTATAGACACAGAAATCCGATGTCCTAATCAATGGAGGTGGAAAGAAAGCTCAACGTCTCAACAGAGCACTTTCGTGGTAATATTTTAGACCGAATCATTGTGATATAGGTCACACAACAACTTTGGATGAGCATATCACTGCTGTAATGATTTTTTGCTTTCATACTAGAAAATAGATTACAGATCGTTTAGAATAGAACACTCGGCACCTTTCTCACCGACAAGATCATCAATAAGGATTACGTTATTTACAAGTACATACATCATACATAAGGTATCACATTCTGCCAAGTTGTATACCAGGCGTTTTAGAACAAAAAAAAATCGCATATGTGTACGATTGCTTGGAAAGTGTGTTGTGAATAACTAGACGTATCATAAATCTGAAAAACTTACAAATACTGAAAGTGAGTGTTCTTAGTTTTGGGAAGACTTGATTTGAGGGATTTTGTATGTAATGTACACGTCCTAACATCCTTTTTAAAGACATCATTTTTTTCTGAAATGCCGATGGCGTGACATTGCAATTAGCACAACAAGTTCTTTAACAGTTACATGTGAGATATACTGGAGCAATTCGAGTGATATTAAACAACAGCCGTGGGTCTTCTAGGGTTCGTCTTTTCCCAATGTGCTACTATTGTGAACTGTTGTTGATTAGTCTGGTGTTGATTTGATAGTGAGGAGGGGTGGTGGTGGTGGTGCTGCTGCTGTTGCTGCTGCTGTAACTGGGAATGAGAGATTCCTGCTTCTAGATCACATGTGTTGGATACAATTGTTTGAGTTGTTTTATCTCCCTTGCCTTGACTGTGGGTAGATGCACACCCATTTCCAGCGGAAGGAGACGGGTCGTAAAAGAAAGCACAGGGTTTGTGGTGGGTGTTAGATGATGACGACAAGGAAGGCGTAGCGCTGAAAGATGAGGTGTATGCTGTTGATTGTGTACCACAGATTTTGCCGCTGCCACCTTTCGAGCCTGATATGGAAGCAGGTTTGATATCGCTTGATAGGCCTACATGCTTGCCGTTGCTATACGAACTGCTGTTTCTGCCACTGTTGAAGTTCTTATCCCTGCTAAAACGCTTGCAGTTTTTGTTGCAGGTTTCACACTGACTGAGTTGAGTGTCTCTCTGGAAAGAGCACATGCCTCCGCAACAAGGTGAGTCATCGGTGCAACACACAGTCGAAGAGGTGAAGCCTGCTTTGTTGGAACTATTGCCGCCGGTGCTGCTGCTGTGCGTTATGTCACTGCTATTGGTAAGCATCTTTGAGTTGTCCCAGAAACCGGTACCAGCACTACCACCTCCATGAGCACTGCACACGGAAGAGGGAGGTTTGTCTGAACATACAGAGTAGGATCCTCTAGGTGGATGCAGCTTTTCGTCAAAAAGCGAGCAATGTTGCAGCTTGCTAGCCAACCCTGTCGCCGAGGAAGAGTTGCGTCCCATGAAGTGTTCGCTAATGTACATGTGGGCTTTGGTGAGGCTACGCTCCCGCCGCATCTGGATAAGCCGGCGGTGCCGGTTCGAGTCCGATCGAAGCATTCGCACAGCGAGTAGCACGAGAAGCACAAGGATGAAACCGCCAGCGATGGGCACGGCAATGACAGCCGCCTTGAACCACAGGTCCCTGTCAGCGTTATCTTCACGGCGCCGAGCAGAATGATGGTCACGGGCATAGACAGAACTCTCCTTCATCTGACTCGAACTGCCTGGAGAGAGAAACAAGAACAGAGAAAGAATAAGGAGTGGTGTGATCAGGCTGAAAATGAAGATAATTATTTATCAAGTGCATGGCAAAGAAAAGAACAGTAGGTGAAAAACAGAAAAACGATAGAGGAAAACAAGACAGTGACATTTATAACGTAAACTAAGATGAGAATGCAAATACAAATACAAATTAAAGATAAAGGTAGGTTATGGACGAAATGTCTGTAAAAAAATAAAATAAAACGAATGGAGTCAAAGATAGATTGAAACTAGGAAGAAATAGAACCTTTAAAAGCGCTTGGCGAAAAAGCAACACATTTTTTAATAATGTAAAAAAAAATCGCTTTTCTCTCAAGATTCCTAACATATGATAAAAAAAAGTAAAAAAAAAAACAATTACCGAACCTATCATGTAGGTATGAGTGAAAAAGAATGGGTCACAATAGCGTGTTATTCAGCTTACAGGAACATTATAATTATCTGTATTCTTGCCTTTACATTTAAAGATTTTTTTTTCAACATAACGACATTCCATAATCAGACAAGACAGGGTTTTATTTTTTTTTTTTTCACAAAGACTTTTCACAGCGGTGTATGTCTTGTTCTTAACAAAAAATGACATTCATGTGCGAAAACCTGTGCCAAACAATAGCATAACAATAACCCTCCTTCAATTTTTCGCATATATAAGTATAAATATACGTGACGGCTTGGTCCTAATTCAGAAATCTGCCAGTCAAACTAGCAAATAATTTCATATTATGACATAATTTTGTTTGTTGTATTACCTCAACTGTCTGTGGCCTAACAGTGCGTAAAAGCGAGATTAAAATCAATGAAACTTTTCAGCAAGGCGTCTTCTAGCTTGAATTGCTAGCTTCCTTGAAACTCAGTGGACCAAAGCGTAATAAGAGGGCGAAACTAGGCGGGCGGTCTTAGCAGTGGGAAATCCCATAAAGTTGGGACAAGACGTTGTGAAACAAAGGAGGTAAAACAGGAAAAAAATGGGCAAAAGGCTGATACATTAATCTGATTCTTCTTCTTTTTTTTCTGCTGCTTTATATTTACGCAGTAAAACGATGATGAATTTGACACAAATATGACCCGAAGTGAACGTGGAGTGGATGCTACGCTGAGCTAGAGAGTTAAAATGCTAAACGAAGCGTAACATAAGTACGGGTGTGTTAAGAAAAAGGACAGTTTATGTAGAAGTACAAAGATAAACGAATGGAATGATAGATAGGCAGAGAGACAGAAATGATAAAACGACGACAAAAGAGACAGACAGATCAATTGAATTTTACAGACCGTCCTCAACAACGTGATCTCAGGCTTCATGCCCCCGTCAGGACATGGCGTTGGTGGCAGGGCCCCAACTTGCAAAAGCAAGGTCCCTGTAAAAATCTCAAGTCGGGTCCGCTTACTATTGTGCCACCAGATAGGTAGATAGAAAGATCCTGTGTATCGATTGACGGGCAGAAAGATGCATAACATTACACTCAAATGGAAATATTTGAGGAACGGTGGCGTATCTGGTAGGGTAGTTGGCTACCAAGTCTGAGGTTCGAATGCCAGTCCGGGCCAAGTCAATCGTTCATTGCTCCTCTGTATCCATCCAGCACTAAACGGGTAGCTAGGTCTCTTAAAATCCGGCGAAAGTAAAGGCGTCAAGGAAACCAATGGCAAACTACATCATAATGCCGCATGCTAAGAACAATCAGGACCCTACTCCTGGTTCCCCAAAACATGGACTAAGCGTGGACACCACTTTACAGTGGGAATACATAAACTTACAATCAGCCCAGAGCCTGAAAATAGCTACTAAGTAATAACAGATAGATCAGTAGGTAGACAGACTTAAAAAACTGTAATAGAAAAATAGATGGATAAATAGAGAGACATATAGATAGATAGATTGTGGCTGACAGACAAGCTGATAGATAGATAACTGTAGTTCTGTTGTCTTTTCCCCTCATCCCCGCCATTCAATGTTCTCTGCTTATACATATATGTCTAATCTATGTACAAATCTAGCGATATTTTCTTCCTCAGCGTATCTGTGTGGCAGCTAGTGTGACAGTTTTCCCGTTTGTCTCTGTGTCTGCCGGCCTGTCAATTTCCTGGTCCATCAACCTGCCAGTCTGTCTATCTCTCTCCAATCCCTTGTCCCAACAAAGCCCTCAGCGCTCAGCATGCCCCCAGCAAGGAGCCAGACGCCTGAACGCGCAATGGCGCAGCCCATGATGATGGGAGAGATGGCACTGCCCGATAAGCCAAACACTGAAACAGGCAGGCAATCCGGCATTCCATACCTGTTCCTACCAGTGCCACCCGGCTTTCTTCAGGTATACGACTACACAGGCTTCCCACAACGTTATAGTCCACAAAATTGTGAGCAAGGGGAAAAATTGCTGACTGCATGTATTTTTATAAGGACAATGACTATTAGGATTCGATAAAAAGATATTCAATACCGATCCTTTTTTTTTCTTTCTGTTCCTTACAGGGTGTTCGTATAGAAAAGGCATAAGAGACAAAAGCTAACAGCATGAAATCAGAAATATTTTAAATGAAAGATTTCAATTCGCTTGCAATTTAAGAAAATACAAGTATAGTGCTATCGATATTAGCTTGCACTTTGCAGGCGATCAAGGTAGATTCTAATTAATAGAAAAAGATAATTTTCGCGTTGATAAATGAAAGAATCAGGCCAAACATAATATATAGCTCAGGCTGTGCAGGAATCTCTCGCGAAATTGACTGCGATAGTTGGGCTACGGTCAAGTGAATTCAAAGTATGACTAGCATTGTTTCAGCCTGCGCTCTGCATCTTTTACGCTGTAGGTAGTTGTTGAGATTTTCAAAACTGGATGAACATGTAACTTGGTTGACTGAAATCAACAGCAGTAGACCAGCTTATCACGTGTGAGTTTAGACTTATATTCAGGGTAAATTTTGCTTAGCTCTTTCCAATAAACATAGATATAATCATATAAAAGAGACATCCTCCGCTAAAGATCAAATAAAACATTAGAAATCAAAGGCAAAAAACCGCTTATCTTGTTGTCCATAATCTCATTTAATGTAAATAAAATGAAATGCTACATTTTTTTTTATTGTAAATCTAATTAGGGATTAAAAAAAGACCCTCAGAGCTTCTACAAACTTTCAAACTATTGACAATTAGCAAAGCCACATTTAGGCTGGTTGCATTGTACCTGCACGTGCCGTCACCACCATCATTACTGTTTTGTAACAAGCAGGTTTTCCTGTCTATATGCTCTACGTCACTGGCGGTAAGGCTTTCAATAAAACTCCATCCAAACAACAAATTGGTCATATCAGGAGTCAAACGAGAGAACTTAAGATCCACATAATATAAATTAAAAAAAAAAAAACAAAAAAAGAAAAAAAAAAACGTTTCGACCTGAAAGGCAATACATTAACAACATACACTAAGATATACTATTAGAGCTCACAATAATGTACACTAAATGTAATACATGACTGTAGTTTTTGTTTAAAAAAGGAATAAACATTTTAATTCATTCGGTCAGGCAATACACTTTGACATACGTCGTAGCATTTTCATTATGCGTCCATACAGGTTATAAGACAACGTCGTGATGTCGTTTTAGAAAGGAGAAAAAACTCAGTAAAATTTTGGCGAAGAATCGGGCTTTTTGTTAATACCAGTGATCTAATCTCACGATACTTTAGATTGTTTTTCCCAAAGATTTTCAAAAAGATTATTGAAGTTGTGAATCCCAGCCTCATGAACTCAACGCTCATCACGTTGAAAGGAAAATGTCCAACGACCAGCCGTCAGCTAGACCGAGACACATCTGGCTACTTCAGGCGCCAAGTGCCCCATCAATCACGAATATTGCCGGAGATCCTCACGGAAATGGGCGAACCCCTCAGCGTGAGGGGAGGCCATAACTTTGGGGGCCTCGAGCGTCGACGCCAATTTAGGCGGACATTGGGCTGTTCAGTAGGCTAGACTTGAAAACATTTTTTAAGGGCAAGTTTGATGCGAAAATCCACGCAGATCGACGAGTGCATGAATGGTTTATGTATAATTACTTCGAGGTTTTGTTGCATAGATTTTCAGGTCCTAATTTTCTTTGATTGCGGAAATCATATTAATATAATGTTACTTTGCCAAGACATGCTTACATTAAGTGATTTTTTTTTACTTACTAAAGAAATAAATAAGATTAAATAATTTCGATTCAATACGGGTTGCAGCCTGGTGCTTGGAATATAGAAAAGCCTAACAAAAACTGGATGATGGCTTTAACTTACAAAATAATTTTTTTTTCCTTTTCATCCAAATTTATTGTTTTTATAACTCAAAACTGGCACCGAAAAGAAAGAAGTGAAATACGAAAATCATAAATATTAAACAAGTGGAACAACTAAGCCTTCTAGCTTTTCTTATTGAACAGCTTCAGTATTTGCTGCTTAAAAAAAATCTCTCTCTCTGTTTCTCCCTCGTTCGCTCTCCCTTTCTTCCCTTTACTCTATATGCATTTGCTTCTTTCTCGACTTCTCTCTCGTTTTATATAAATCTCTCTCTCTCTCTCTCTGCTTCTCTCTCACATTCAATATCTCTTTCTTTCTCTGCAAGTCTACATAACTGATTTTTGAGCTTCCTAGCGACCCGTCTGTACATTAAACTGGTCGCTTGAAAAATATGAGAAAATATACGGTGAAAGTATCCTCTTCTTTCCTTTCTTCCCCCTTCTCTTTTTTTATTAGATAGCAATCACTAGAGATCTTGATGGCACCAAAGCTAGCAAGCCCACTCTGAGATCTGCAGGGACTTTTCAGCTGAAGCCAGTATGAGTTTGACCCGACACCGACGCCCTGACCTGGGCTAATAAATAAACAATAAATTATACATATATATATATATATATATATATATATATATATATATATATATATATATATATATATATATATATTTATATATATATATATATATATATATATGCATATTATATATGTATGTATAATCCTACAATTACGTGTTGATGAAAAACGGCCTCCACGTTGAATCTCACCATTTTTATTTTTCACACTCGAAAAAATTACGAATGGTAGAAGAGGGTTTCGTTGGTTTGGTTTTGGTATATAGCCAGTCCACAACATAATAACCATCAGGTTTTCACCAGGCCAGGGCGTCGGTGGCGGGACTCGAACCCGCGACAGAAGTGTCCCTTTATAGCCTCTGTGCGACGTTCCGCAATAGTAGAAGAATGAACAATTTTGACCTATGACCATGTATGAATCACGAGGCAGAGGTAAAGTGGATGGAGCACAAAGGATCTAAGAGGTATCACTGGAACTAAAATAATGTATGTTAGTTAGAAGCACCGACATCAGCCATTCCTTCAGACTTTTGTAATGGTTGACATGTCACAGTTCTGCCACATTTAAGCAATTTAAAAATTACAATAGCATTATGCAGACATGGCACAAAGAGAGGGCGGTCAACTAAGTGCGAATAACACTGTCCCTAATGCGATGGAAAATTTGTAATGTAGGGCGGAAAGATTCTGGAAAAGAGAGAGGGTGAATGAGAGGAGAGTGAGAGACAGAAAGAGAGGGGGCTGAGAGAAAACATACAACACACGGGATGAAAAAGAGAGAGTGCGAGGAAGAAATTGTTCATTGATATATAGATATATAGAGATAGAGAAAGAGAGCAAGACTGAGAGAGATCGAGAGAGAAAGAAAGAGAGAGAGAGAGAGAGAGAAAGAAAGAGAGAGAGAGAGAAAGAAAGAGAAATGGCGATCACGATAATGAACTTACTCTGAATGGGAAAGAGGAGGGGAAGAAAGTACTAGCAGTTTTTATTATTTTTTTCAAGTGTGCACTGCCAATAAAGTGAAAGTTAAAAAAAAAAAAAAAAAATAACAACGAAAAAAAAAATTCGGCGGTACATTTTTTAACAAGATTTTTTAGCTTTTCTGAAAGAGGAACGATGACATTTTGCAATATATGACTTAAGTAGTTAAATGCCACATAACAAAGTATACAGCATAAAAACTACAGCATAAATGCAATATAGCATCAGGAACTAAACCTGTTCTCCAATGTCATATTGATAGTACAAAATGGAAACGCGAAATTGACAATTTAAGACACATAAAACATTTTGGATTATCTTTTCCTCATACAGATGATTTGATTTTTTTCACCTCATTTTTAAACTCCCATTTTGTTGAAAGTTTCCTCTAAAAATAACTGGCCAGAGTAACTTTAAGAAGTTGACTTAATTCCGCCAAGTTCTACCCCTGATGGAGGACAGTGTCTATAAGCTTCTGCCCTAGGCATGATTGAGCGCCGCATGTGGCCAAGGCATTATTGACCGCCTATCTGTTTGCCCCTCTGTTAATACAACAATTCAAAATAAGAATACTTGTGATGAACGCCACTAAGTTACACAGATCTGTTTTGCAACGACAATAAATGTATTTCAGTCGATGTTATGTTCTTTGTCCCAAAAGCTCTGAAACTTGGTCTTATGGAGAACAAAATTCCTGCATAAAAAACATGATGAAAATCATGAGTTACACATGTTTGTAAAATTCTTCGAAGTTTCTCTCAGTTTAACAGCAAAACCACCAAAGCTGGCCTGNNNNCTATCTCTCTCTCTCTCTCTCTCTCTCTCTCTCTCTCTCTCTCTCTCTCTCTCTTTCTTTCCCTTGACACGATTTCACGTCCCGGCGCTGGCGCTCTGGCATGTCGGCTGAGCTTGAAAACCTGAGATCACTGTGGATTGGGTACAAAAACAAAACTCTCTTCCTATCTCTCTCTCTCTCGCTCTCTGATCATCAGCTATTTTGATATCGACAGCCAGACATGTTGCATCACCTCGGGCGCCAGTCAGCAATTCTGGAAGGAATCGAGTGAATAATCTTGAGTGGGAGAAACCGGCCAATACAGCAAAGCCAGCCATGATTAGGCACGTTACTTTGTTTTCGTGACGCGCTTCCATCAGATTCTAAAGAGACGGTGTGATGCAAGAATTTTGCTCTTTCTTTGCGAATTAAACAGGGGGAAACTAACTGTTGTAATAAACCTTAATGCTTAAAATATGACTTCTAAATAAGTCAAAAATGACTGAATGGAACTTTAAGATATTTTCAGTTACTGCACACTGTCCATACGGCACTTGATTCCTATTATTATTATTTTTAAATGTTCTTTATTATCTCAACTAAAATTCGTAAGTCACTCATATTAATTATTGAAGTTTTGTTATTTTCGGCTGTTTAATACGATAGTTATGTCTTTGGCAAGTTATTTCCAAATTTATCCAGATTTCTTTTAAAAGAGATGCAAAGCCTGTTCCATTTTGTTGGATGTAATTATAATCGGTGTAATACCAAGGGTAATGTATCTTAAAGTAATCGAGAAGTATTGTAACATCGACGTGCATTATTTCGGCTTCTTCGTGTGGCCTTTTCTTTTTCTTAAAAATACGCCAAATTCTTGCTCGGAAAAAAAACGACAATCAGGGGTTAATAATAACAATTTTAAAAATCCGTGCCATAAAAATAGGTGCAGGGGTATGTCTCAAAGCGCTGATGCTTTTTGGTAAGATCTAAAGTTATATCTTTGTTAGAAAGCCCTTTTTGTAAAGATTCTTTGAAAACATTCTGAAGTTTGTCGTGCTATAAAAAAAATAAAGCAAACAAACAGAAATATTTACAGTTATAAATT
>BLXT01007308.1:1557940-1568307 GCA_019648995.1 Plakobranchus ocellatus | reverse complement strand
CTCGCTCTCTCTCCCGATCTCTTTGTCTTTGATTTTGCAATTTAATTACAACCCCCACTCTGTCTCTTTTGCCATCTTTCCCTCGTCTTCTTTTTTTTTTAATACGTATACGCCCCCTTCTCCCTTCCTTGCTCCTTTGGATGTCTTTGGTTTTGGAAATTATTTACACCACCCCCCCCCCCCTCTCTCTCTCTCTCTCTCTCTCTCTCTCTCTTCTTTTCTCTCGCCCATTTTTTTTACCAGAGTAATATCGTTGTAAGATTACATTTTTTTTTTTGCTCATAAACGTGCCCGGTACACACACACAAATTATACCTCAAAAACAAAACAAAGAGCAGATGCAAAGTACACAAAGACAGACAAACAGACACAATCACAGTCCTTGATGCCTCAAAAATAAAAAAAAATCAAATCCACGAATGAAAATCACCATGTTTATTCCGTTTCATCAAATATATTTGAACAAAAAAATCAATGGTAAGATCATCATCATAATCAGCATTTTTATTACGTGTCATTATATAGAAATAAGATAGTGAGTGGAACTACAACAATAAGGACAACAACAACAGCAACAGCAAGAACCACAGCAACAACTATAATATTAATGATAAAAACAAGACCTTAGATGATATGGTTGTTTTTAACATACACTAGATGGAAACATATTCCTTGACTATAAAATAGTCTAGATTCGCTTTAAAAAGTATTCCCAAAAGCTAAGTTAGAGACATTTTTTTTTTCAAAACTTCAAATTAAATACTCGCTGCTTCTAGTTCTCGTTTTCTTCTCTTTTTTTTTTTTTTTTTTAATCAAATTACTACGAATCTTAAGAAGAAACATTGAGTTCAAGCTGTCAGAAGATTTGACTGATCACTATAGGTTGGTTTAGTGTTTCCATTGAGCGATAGCCCATCCACTGCAAGATGATCTCCGAGTTTATGGCCCTCCCCAGGCCAGGGCGTCGTTGGAGGGTTTCGAAGAGGAACCTGCGACAGTGGAGTCTCTGTCTGTATGCAGATTTCAAGATCGGTTGCTAGCCATCTGGTACAAACGCTGCCATTGGTAGAGGTAGTAATTTCTGATTTGTTAAGCTTCTTGACCTCGTGCGACTCGAAGTTCCCAGCAGATTTAAGGGCGAATTGGCTCACTGCTAAACCACCATTTTCTAATTAATGCAGTAAAGTGGGGGCTCAAGATGATTTGATTTGAGTTGTTTAGAAGACAAAATATTAGAGAATTTAATTTCTAAAGGTTAAACTAATAGGGCTGCGAGGATAAACTATTTTAATCTAATTCACCTTATGTAAAGTGATTTGTATTAAAATAAAGGTGGTATTTTCGATTGATAAAATATATAAAACAGTGGAAAAACAAAACAAAAACAAAAACTAAACAGAGCAACAAGAACAACAACAACAGCAAAATCTGGCTGGTGACAGATTAGATCTGCTTCAAATTTTCCAAGAAGGACAACTTCGACTTAAAATATCAGCAAGGAAAAAAATGCATGTCTTTGGTAAATAGCATCTTTCAAATTGGGTCATACATGCAGAAAAGATTATTATAATTATTTTATGCACATTATAGGTACAATTCTTTATCAAACAAGACAAAAAAAATATTCCTTATCTAATGTGGCACAACGGTGAATGACAGTAAGTATCAAGATCGTATTTAGTTCAAATTTCACATAAATGACAACAGTTTTTTTTTGTTTTTTTTTTTAATTTCATAAACGACGATTGAAGATAAGAATTCTTTTCACTCCACTTTCTTTAATGGAAACTTCTCTCAACACAACCCACACTTCCATCCTGTAGCTTTAATGCTATGCATCGTGCATAATTATCAAAATCCACACATTTTGATAAAGCTCCTGCAACAATCCAGTGCTTTTCGCTTCATTAGCGGTATTTGTTAGAAAAGTCAATAAACCATAAATTAGCCATGATCCGTTCTCGATTTACTAGCCTAAACAGAAAGATAAATCTCAAAACCACAGGCTTTTCAATTTCTTTGATTATCTCAGCTCATATGGAGTCTATGATGAAACAATTTGTGACACATAGCAGATCTTTTATGCGTTTTAGAATGCATACAATGACGTGAAATTAAGATTAAAATCAAAGTTTCTTCGTTCAGTATTTTAAAAATTTTTTTTTGTTTTTAGAAGTTTGCTGAAATTTTTTTCATTATCCCTTTCAAACGTTTATCTTTTCATTTTCATACCTATGGCTAAAATTTCCGATTTTGCATTGAGATTACACCAAGAATGTCCGCCCTTGTCCGCATTTCCTAGATCCCTCTTCTTATCAAAGATAACTCGTGCCGTTGAGATTGAACGCGCTCGGCCATCACTTTCGTGATTCACTCTACTCCCGTTTCATCTTCAGGCAGGAAAAAAATTATCCCCGTAAGAATTGTGAAAAACTCAAAAATCTTTATCGTAGGAAAAGAAAACTATCGCTTTTGTGGTAGATTTGTATTGAAGAAGCATAAGTCATAGTTTTGAGCCACAAGAAATTAAAAGAATGAAAAATTCTGAGGGAGTTATGATGAGAAACACGCTTCATACTCCTTTACTATCTCTCTCTCTCTCTCTCTCTCTCTCTCTCTCTCTCTCTCTCTTGTCTTACAGTCTATCTGTCCACCTATCTGATATTATTTATGTCTCAGTCTGTTGAGCAGAGTTTATTTTGCCTAATGGTCTGTCTAGTTATATAATCATTTGCCCCAACGTATATCATTATCAAGCTATCTATTTGCCTATCTACCTAACAGACTAACTAGTTATCTAGCTATCAACATTTCTTTCTGGCTATCTATCTGCATGTCTGTCTAGTTATCTGTTTGTCAATCTATCTACCAATAACCTAGCTACCTATCCATCTGTCTGTCAGGTTGTCAGTATATCTATCTATTTACCTATCTGTATATCCCTCCGTCTATCTGCTATTCTATGTGTGTACTCATCTATCCATCAGTTTTTCTGTTTGGCTGTCAGTTATCTCTCTTAAGATCTATTTAACCATGTCGGTTTTACACCTCTGAAAATGTTCGTTTCTTACGATGCCATACAACAGGCAGCAATTTTCTATACAAGGCATGATTATCCTTGCCATAAGCAAATTCAACATCCTGATGTTAAGTGAAAAAAAGAATTTGATAATAATTTTGCATTTAATAGATTTAGACCTTAAGATTGACTTTGAAAACAATCATTACTTTTCAATAAGCATAAACACACATGCGCAGCATATTACATTTCAATAACTTCAAGAAGTTTATATCCAAAACAGTCCATAAAATTTTAGTCACCATTTAGGTAACACATATTTTTAATTAAAATTTACAACATTGCAAATTAAAAGTATTGCATAGTCGCACATTCTTTAAAACGCAAATAACACGCACGCGCTGCATTTGAATATTTTAATTTAAAAAATCTTATCATAATGCTTTCCTTTACAATATATTTTCAATGAATTTAGGCTTACTCATATTTCAATCAAAGATAAGGAATAACATCTCAACATCAGGTAAAATAAATATACAATTATTACATATTTAACTACAGCCATCTTCCCTCTGGAAAAATGCTAAAACACACACAAATGACTAGTCGTAGTTTTGAAGGAAATAAAATATCGTTTATTTTCCTGGCGTTGCAATCGTCAACAAATCAATAAAATATGCATTTAATTGCTTAGCTATAATATATTTAGTGAGAGTAGCTTTACTGTTTTGGCAGTCTTTTTGCTCCAAGAGTAGAATGAAGAATTTTGATATGGTTTCTTGTCATCCTTTGAAGGTTTTATTACACACATGTTCAACATCGTCCTGTCTCTAGGGATATTTGACCATTTAAGGTTAAATTTGGATATGTATTTAGGGGATACATGCTATGATTCCACTCAAGGAGGGTCATTTGTCTCAACAATCAAATGGTCTGCAATTTGAAATTATATTGCTTTGGGAAAAAAAAAATACGCAAATGGGAAATGAAAACTAATGCTGGACTTCAACTTGCGAATAAGCAAGATCAAATCATAACAAATATCTATTCACAAAACATCTCTCTTGTAATCACGTTATTAACAAGTCATTGACTCAAAAGTTAAACCAAGATTTATAGCTTATAAAATAAGTGAACATAGAATTGTTTTCATGTGTTTAAGGAAAGCAAAATGTTATGCATCTTTAGCACCTATATTTTCCATAGCAATGCAGCTCTTTCTCAAATACTTTTATCAAGTAATAATAATAATAATAATAATAATAATAATAATAATAATAATAATAATAATTATAATAATAATAATAATAATAATAACAATAAAAATAACAACAACAACAATAATAATAACAATGCAGTAGCAAAGATGGCATATGCTGCCTTTAATATGTTTCTTATCCAAGTCAACCATCTTAAGTCTCGAGATTATATATTAGACATACATGGAAGTTTCACACCTTACACACGACTGGCTAAAGCCCAAACTTATACGATATATATGATGTTTTTTCCCGAAAATTTTTTTTCTATCCACTGTCATCGTCATTTGAGAAGTTCTTTTCTTCTATGAGCAGCATCAACGCTTAAAAATATATGACCACTGCTTTAGTACAGCTGATGCTGATGCTACTGTTTTTTTATTCAAGTCTTTATGGTAACAAAAAAGTATAGTCTGTTGATTTAGGTCTACAGTGGACCAGCGCGGTGAAGAGTAGCTTACTTTGCATATTGACGGTTTTGCAAAGTTAATATTTTTTTAGATGATTTGTGCTTTTTATGTGCAAGAAATTTTTTTTACATTACTTTTTCAATGTGCCTCCGGTTTCTCTAAATCCCGCTGAACCATGTCTAAAATGAATCTAGCAAAATCAAATCACAAGCAATAAAAATGGCTAATGCAGATACTTCGACTTAAAGGCCGTCATAAACTGACCATCAAAACTTTAACCATTGCTGAGTCTTTCACCTTGGCAGTGTAGGCCATCATGAGGAGCCTGGAAAATTCAGTATGGCTCTTTTTATGAAAAAATACATATCGTGTTTTGATCCACTGTGCTCTTTATGACAGGAGACACTCAGATTGTTTAATTTGTTACACAGTAAATTATTGGTTTGTTTGTTTTTTTAATCTTTTGCACAGCCAAAAAAAGAATTGAACACTTTTGTTTATCACTGTGAGTAAGAGCGTCACGACTGCAGGAAAAGTCTCGTCTCGCTTCCAGATGAAGAGCGTTCACTATCTGTGCAGCGGTTACCTCCCTTGCTACAGGGCGGAAGAGCCATTGTCGCCTGTTTTTTGCACATGCAATGACAGTGATGTGGTACCAGATTAGCATGGTGTTGTTGCTGCTGCTGCTGCTGCCCTGTGAACAGCTGTTGTTGGTGCAGCTGTCCTACCCCGCCGCCCTTCTTGATGGCCGAGGTCACTGCAGCACCGCCGTGATCGTGCTGGTAATGATGGTGGCTGTTGTAGCTGCTGTCGTGTGGATGATGGTAGTCGGTTCGGCGTCGCAAAAGGTACATGGCGAAGATGATCAGAGCTAACAAAACACAGACACCAGCCACTGGTACTGCGATGTAGATCGGGTTCACGATCTTTGTCCGCGCACGGGCCTGTTGGTCGGGGTCAGAATTAGGACAGTCGGACTCGCCTGATGATGGCTCTTCATTCGCATCCTCCTCCCCCTCCTCCTCCTCCTCCTCCTCATCTACGAAGTGTTCGTTGTTGTCTGGACTGTATGAAACACTAGGATGCTTGTCGCCTTCATTTGCTTCTATTTCTGCGCCTGAAAATTGAATTTCAAAAATTTATTTTTCATTTTGTAAATATTAATTTAACTTTCCAAAAATAGATTTAAGTATTTAAAGAGCTATTTTTATTATAATTCTTTGTGGTTTTACTAACTTACGTTTTCTTAAGATATGAAAACAATGATAAATGTGGGCAATATGGAGGGGGAAAAACCCTAAAAGTGTAGTTGGGGTAAAGGACCGCTTTAAAATATTATAAGCTATCGAATGCTTAAGAGAATCCATAATAAAACAGATAAGGTGTTTTAATGACTCAGTATGATTTTGAACAACAGGAAAAAAAAAAAAGAAGAAGAAGTAGAAAAGAAAAAAAAATGAAAAGTGGGGAAAATGTTGCTTCTGAAAATACAGTACAGAGTAGAGGACCTTACTTTGATGAATGGTATGATAGTGAGTCTGAATGTTTCATTCACAGTGCTAAGTTCTAATGTCCGCGGGAAATGCTTAGCTCATTTTCTGACAAGAGTCTGTTGTTTAAAATTATGTTAGTCGATCATTGTCCACTTTCATTTATTTATTTATTTATTTTGTTGTCATTCTTTCATATTTAACACTGGTCTAATCGAAAAATGAGTCAATAGATATCGGCAGAACTTATCATATCACTCTCACCAGGGGTAGGAATGGTTGGTATGGCGTGTTTGTTACACAGATTTTTGTGACGACAGCAGTAAAGGGCAGGCCACTCTAACTGCTGCAGACCACTCGGTTTCCGGTTTTCGCAGGCTAGAGGGGTCGGGTCACAGCCTCGATTTAAAACGTTCTGGTAAAGCTCTGTGTAGCAGGACTTTCGGGCGATGCATGTCGTCATTCCAGCGTCAGCACATTCCTGGGTGTTACAGTCACAACGCAAAAGACCTAAAACAAGACAGAGATAGAGCCAGAGATGTTAGTTACAAACATGATCATACGGTACTGTTATGTTATAATAAATAATACATGCACCAAAAGATGTTGTTGTTGTTGTTGTTGTTGTTGTTTTCGAGTTAAAATCTTTATTATGGCTGCAGAAGATGGAGGATCCATTAATTTAATGACAATTACAATCTCTGTCTCTGTCTGTATGCCTGTCTGACTCTCTCTCTCTCTCTCTCTCTCTCTCTCTCTCTCTCTCTCTCTCTCTGTCTCTCTCTCGCTCTCTCTCTCTTTCTCTCTTGGAACGAACTTGTAATGTCCATGTATAGATCCCTCAAACAAGCACTTAGTCCACCCATATCTTCAGTACCTCGACATTTCAACGATGTTTGGTCTAAGAGTATAACACTGAAAAAAGTAGTGACTTTGTCGAATCCAGTATTAAATGTCCTGAGGTAGTCGTATTGGGCCGGCAGTTATATTTTACATATGAAATCATTTGCACACCCCAAAAACTACTTTTATGGGGGTTTGCAATGGTGAAATCTATTGGATGGGCTCCAAAACAAAATGATAGCGTTTGACGGTTTTTTAAAAGTAAGTAAAAAAATGGAACAATTAACACGCAAAATCTTTCTTCTTAAAAGTGCTGCATGAAATATCCAACACAACAGAAATTGTCCCAGTTTTATTATCGTCATGATTGGAAGAGTAAGACAGGAAGAGTAACATTGAAGAAAAAAACGTAAGAGAGAGAGAGAGAGAGAGAGAGAGAGAGAGAAAGAGAGAGAGAGAGAGAGAGAGAGAGAGAGAGAGAGAGAAACAAAAAACTACTATAGGATGAGACAATATTAAGCTTGTAAAATAAGCAAGATCATAGCACTCTACTTATGTCTGTGCATTACCAAAGAGCAGTTTTCAACAAAAGGAGCATTTTCTAAATTTGTACACTGATAAAGACAGTACCTTGGTAAACACGGTTTCATTTTTTTACACTTTTTCTTTTAGAAGTTGCTGAGCATGCGCAAGGAATAATCAGCGACGCCGTCAGTTGATTTAGTGCTGATATTTCAACCTCATTATGATCATAGTAGGAAAATGCATTAACATTGCGTTCAAAGAACATCTCTCTGAAGCCATGCATGTTTCAGAAGAGAAGCACCAAGTAATTTTAGTAGTGAAAAAGGGCATAATGAAGTGAGTAAAAATAAAAAGACTTCCATGTTTGATCTAAGCGTCGGGAAACAAGAAGCAGGGTCCTGATTGTTCTTGACATACGGCATTTTGAGGTAGTTTGCTATTGTTTTCTTCGCCGCCTTCACATTTACCGGGTGTTAAGAGACCTAGCTAGCTATCAATTTACTGTTAAATGGACACAGGAGAGCAATGAAAAATTCAATTGGTCCGGACTCGGATTCGAACCTCGAACCTCTCACGAGGTAGAACAATGCCCTACCGCTCCACCACACAACTGAGTAAATATATATAATATGTATTATACTCGGTTGAGGTACATACATTGCAAAGTACGTAAGAATATAGTCGTTTTCTCTAAACTAACGGCACAACAATTATATAGAAGGAAAAAACATAGACATGCCTTGATTTGCGCTAAGGAAATCCTAGAGAAAAAGTATTTATTTCTGTTGACTTAAACTTCAACCCTGAATTATACTTTCAAAAGCTGTCCTTTTAAATTTTTTTTTATAGCCGCTTTTGATCTCCTTTTTTGCCTGTCGTTTCAAAGATATTTCTCTGGACTTTAACTCATCCTTCCCTTTATATACACCCTTGATAACCCAAGCGCAGTTGTTCCATTGGAGATGAAACAATGACTAATATTTTATGTTTATTTCATAACCAGAACCCCGAAGAGTTTCTTAGTCAGCAAATTCAATTCCGGACATCGGAAACAACTGGTAGAGACTCTGTTTTCGTCAAGAAATATACAGATTTCATTTTTCATGTTTAATTCGCAAGAAGAAAAATTATGTTGGAAAAATATTGGCGTAGGTAGAAAACCTACACCACTATTTTTTAATGCCAAGTAAAACAACCGCACACAAGTAGGGACAAACTCATACATACACGAATAATACACAATAAACACCTTTGGAAAAATCTAAACAATGCAGTTCAGAAAATAATCGTGTAAGATCATAAATCGATAGAGCAGGATCATGTCTCTGAAGCTTATGAAACAATGATAGAAATTAGCACAATATTCTTGAAAGGGGATAAGGGATATTTGTTTATATTCAAAACATATACATCCAGATCTACACTCAATAAAATAAACGACTGGCGAAAGCTATATGTTTGTGGCCGTGTTAAGGGTAACGGGTTAAGAGAATAAGACTTAGTGCGGGTAACTGGTAAGTATGCAAGTATAAAATACCAGAGGGAGAAGTCGACAGGACGATTTAAGTGTATAAAAGGATGTGGGGCACCAACTGTTTATTCAACATAGTTACGTGCTTACCAGAGCCCAATAACTAAGAAGCTCAGAATTTTTTTCCTTGCCTTTTTTAATCCCGTCTAGATTGGTGCATAAGAGGCGAGTAATATCGTGTTTTATGTACATTAGCTCAGTTTCATAGTGTTGCTGAGCAACAAGTAGTGTGGAGCGATATTGACACAGTGAATAGCAAATCCGCCCTAATGTCTGCAGCGGCCCTCTATCGAGGATTCGAGCTTTGCCAAAGGCGCCCTGGCCTGGCGGAGAGCCTAAAAGCCTGAGATCAACTTATTGTGGACAGGCTTTACACATAAACAAAAACCAAAGGTCTTTTGATGTGGAGCGTAATAAGAGCAATGGTTAACGAAGTTGCTCTCAAATCTGACACCTCAAATCCGAAGTTCAAATCCGTCACAGACGCTCGAACAAAAGTGGCCCGAAAAAGCCTTAGACCACCAACCAGTAAACAGGTGTAGCAAAAAACTCTCAATTTCGCAAATGTACGCTCGTATTTGCAGCAACTTCTGGATGAACAAGTTGTCCCATTAACAGCTCACGTAAAGGTTCGAGCCCGAGCTCTTTCGTTCGCAAAGTGATTACTTTACCTCCTGAGTTACCTAGTGACCTCTTTAGGGGAGAAAATTATCTGAACATTTCATTCAAATTAAGAGCCAGGCCTCCCTTATGTACATGGACTGCAAGGTGCAAGGACTCCAATAAGAGCGTTTATCTTTTCAAATGCGTAGCAAACCTCTCGATTTCTCCCCGTCCACTCCTGCACGATAACTTTCCATTCATTCTACCTAACTTATGTCCCTTGTTTGAAAATGAAACTGGAGGGTACGACAGAGAGGGTACAGCAACTGTGTGTTACTGCTTGCCTGAACTTAGTGCTCAGAAGTGATAACGCTTTTGGTCACGGCTCTGAAAAAAGCAGGGCTTTTAGACATGTAGCTGTTGACAAAGTTGAGAAGGCGCTAGGGTTGGGAAACTGTGGTGACCGGAATGTTTACATTGTAAAGAGATACGGCACCAGGGGTAGAACCGTAAAATTATGCAGCCACTTCACTTTCGGAATATCTCACTCCTTCTCCTCTATGGTCAGCAGTCTGTCTGCTTGTCTGTATGTCTTTCTTCCTCTTGCTCTACACAATCTTTCTGTTCTTTTTGCGACTCTTTTTTTTCATAACATTCTGTAACTAATAACGATAGTACAGTCCATTG
>BLXT01007308.1:1512768-1523636 GCA_019648995.1 Plakobranchus ocellatus | reverse complement strand
GAGGGGTTAAAAATTTATTGAAATCAATATGTAAAATGAATCTGTTATGGGCATGTAAATTATGTAACCTCTGAAATAAGCAACTTACTCAAACACTATCATAATGTTCTCTTACTTTGTATGTGTGTGTGTGTGGGGCGGGGGGAGACGTAGAGACAAAGAGAGCGCGCGCGAGAGAGAATTTGGTTACAGTTTGTAAACGGTTTCTACGCGTATGTTGAGTTGTTCTTTCCATATTTTTAAAAAAATATTTTTAATACCAGAGAGAAAGATGGAATAGCGGGGTTCATGGAGTGAAAGTTAGAGATAGTAACTAGAGGATGTTTGCGGACACGATAGAGCTTAAGAGTTTAAGAATAGAATCAGGAATTTATTGCATTGTCAGGGTATAAAAATTATTTTCATTGTCTCGACCATTTTTAAGGTAAACAGATTTTAATACTTTGGCCTCTTTTGCTGGATTTTTTTCTCCCTGAGCTTTCAACAAACGGGTTTTATTGTCGCAGGAGAAGGGCTGAAATTTAAGAGATTTCAGGATTTGTTCAATTTATTAGTTTATGAGACATCTTTAGAGCTTAGAGCAATTTGTGTCTACACATTATAAGAGGCCGATTTTTAAATGGACAGTTATAATAAATTTTTTTTTTTTTTAAAGAAAGAAAAATTCAAGATCTTGCAGATTTGTTTTAGTAGTCTATTGGCTTAAATGAGAAGAAAACAAGAATGGATATGGATAAAAATGCGTTAAATAAGTGAAGAAGGTTGATTTTTCAACAAAACGAACAATTCTTCAAGATCTTGCCGATTAGTTTGTTAAAATGTACGAACGTAAGGCGGGTTCTGTAGTTTTGTTTACACTTATTTATGGCGAGAGAGTTTTGTAATCAAAATTTTCGACAAATCAACGAAGCAGTTTGAGGTCACTCATTCAGGATTTTTTTTTTTTTTTTTATGATAATATTCGTTGAATTCAATAAATTTTGCAAAAGGCGTAAGAAACATTACTGATACATTTTCTCTAACTCTAATTAAAAAAAAAAAAATGTCAAGCATTCCATACAAAAAAATTAATCAGGATTTAAAGAGGGTTTAAGAGCGATTGGTCATAATGCAGTGTCAATTTCTACTCATGTTGGATATAAACTAGAAAGATCAGGATTTTTCTTTTCGAAAGGGGGGGCATCGGCGGCACAGTGGCATGTGAGTCCGCCCTGAGATCTGCAGGAACCTTCTTCGCGGGTTCGAGCCCCGCCTTCGGCGCCCCAGAGAGCCTTAAAGCCTGAGATCACCTTGTTGTGGACTGGCATATATACAAAAACCAAAACCCTCTTTCGAGGGTTATTTTGGGATAGATGTTGTAGTGAAATTTATTGATCGGGATTTTTTTCTCTACATGGAAAAATCCACAACAGGAAAAGACAGCAATAAAGGTATAGGCCTAGCCTGAAATGTAGTGAATTCTGGGCGCTCATCTACATAAGCAATTACAGGGAGGCAAACTGTGCAACATAAAGAATACTTGGGTCGTCAGAGAAGGATTGAAACTTGATATCGTGCAGCCATTTTGAAACTTTTTATGGTAGACAAAAGATGCACGAAAGGAAACAAATAGCGAGTCATTTAAGTATATCTAACCACAAGATGAGTAGTAAACAAGGTAGAAGATGTTGTTTTCAACCGATGGGAAAATGAAGAAGAAAACACGCCGGATCTTTGCAATAAAAATGAACCTCTCTTTTTAATCAACATCTTTAAATCTGAATCCTGATCATAAATTTTATTAATAATTTATCTGTCAACTGATCAAATTCGTTTCACATAATATAGATGAAAATAAGTCTTAATGAGTTGGGTATCGCATGTTTCACTTTTGAGAGCAGAACAAAGAACTTGAAGTTGGCATTTTCCTTCTTTTTATTCCTTTTTAAATTTTTTTAATACAGATTTTTTCAAACCAGTGTCTTGGCAGAGAATCTCCAACTCTTTGCATCACCCCAAGCCTTATTGAAAGCAGTATCTAAAAGAATCAAAATGATACTTTGGACTCATTCAGACTGTCATAATGACAACAGTAATTAAAGGTTTGTAAAAAAAAAAAAAAAACAAAAATTCATCCAAATCCTCAGAATAAGTTTCCATTTAAAAGAGAAAAACCTTAAACCTCGGTTATGTAATTTGTATAAGCTGGTCCAGGAACAACCATCACTTATTGTTCTCTAACACAAGGTCGCGGATATTTGCTATGAAGACTGGCCTTGGCTGCGGCCTTACACAGGCAGTCTCGGAAAACTGGCTTTCCCTGCAGTCACATAATGCCTACAAGGACACAGAATCTGAAGAGATGGTAATTAGTCATGTGAGGTCAACGCAGGACGCTGGAAGGGCTCGCCCCTAATTTTTTGCCACATAATTTTGAATTATGTAGTAATGACTCTCTTCATATGCCTTTAATCCCACTTCCCACTTCCCCCTCTCCTCCCAATTCTCTCTCTCTCTCTCTCTCTCTCTCTCTCTTCATCCCCCTCTCTCTCTTCATCTTTGCCTACCTGCTTTGTTCGCATTATTATGCTCGACCTACAGTTAAAGATCACTATCTCAATTTACTGCAGTTACCACTCTTGCTGCACAGGGGTTAAGTTTTCCATAAATGATTAATCAACTGGTTCTTAAGGCTCCTGTCCCTCAAAAGTTTTCCTCACGCCCCACGACATGATTTTAAGTCTAAAGCAACAACTGATCCTGAGGCTAACCTGTTGAAAAATCATGTCTTAAAGCCTATGTCTGAATCTAGCTCGTTTTTTTAAAAGCAGGGAAATTTTGATCAACCGCATATTATAACGAAAAATATATTACTCTTTCATGTGTACGGAAAAATATTAAATATCAATACTATCTATCTGTGTTATTGGTGAGTGTGCGTGTTTTTTGGGTTTTTTTTTGTTGTTGTTGTTGTCTTTTTTCAACTTCATACATTTTATAACGTAAAAGCGGAGGCTCATCTAGTAGAACAGTTGGTTATCACGTAAGAGATCCAAGGTTTGAATCTCTCGCCGGCCCCAGATGATTTTTCATCGCTCTTCTGGCATATCAAGCACTATAATACGGGCAGACAGGTCTCTTCAGATTCGGCGAGGAAAGCAGTTTGGCAAAACTGTATCAGAAAGTTATGACCCTTCTCCTGGCTCCCCGACGCTTAATCCAAATATAAGGATTCAACTTACTTTATACATTTTGTTTGTTAATTGTGCATCGCCTTAAATATAGTTTTCACAAGTTGTCTTTCGGTCTTTATCTCTTCTAATATTTGTTTTTTAATCGAGAGGATTATGTTCAAACGCATCATTTTTGTATATTGCTTTGTCTTTTAATCAATGTGAATCTCACAATCTGCTTTGCCTTCATAACCGATGGAACATCGCTTACGCATGGTAGAGATCAAATGAGGAAAAATAACTTTTTTTTCATTATTAACTTACGGAAATCTACCCTTTCGTTGCTTAAAAAAACGAAATCAAAATACATGTCATGATATCGACGCTAATCTGATCATGAAGAGAGAGAGAGAGAGAGAGAGAGAGAGAGAGAGAGAGAGAGAGAGAGTCTTTTGTGTTCATACAATCATTCACATAGTGACACTATTTACTATCATTATCGGCCAACATCTAGAAACATTACACAATACTTATGAAAAAGCGCACGCACACGAAAGAAGTTAAAGAACAGAAACCCCAGGAAAATGATGTCCAGGCACCTCCCAGGCCCCGCCCCCTTGCACATGCGCAACCACTTCAGACGATTCAAACGGTACTTATCGTCCGCTCATCTAAACCGTCATCACCCTTGAGAGAAACTTAATGTTCTGTGAAAAGCGTGCACAGAAAAGGCCAAAAAAGGCTCCTGTCGGTCTACTATACAATTCAAACACGGAACCCTAAAAGAAGGGGACATTGTGAGGGGACCTTGGCGCCCTACGAAGCCAAGCAGGCTACAACAAACAATAAAAACCTGGAGACCTACTCTATAAAAACTGATTCTCAAGTTTAAGGTTCTTGAGCAACTTAGGTGACTTTAAAAGACAACGATTAGGCCTATTTTAGTTCAGAATAGGAGAGGGGCGAGATTTATAGCAGAAATCTCTTCTGCCCATGGTTTGTCTGACCATGCTTACGAGAATGAATGAAAACAAGAGTCCAACTTGCAGTGTTCGTTTTTTTTTTTTTTTTTTCTATTCTGGATATATTAAAGACAAAATAGGAAATGTGACACGTTTTAAAATGCTCTAACCTTGATACCAAATCCTGCATTTCTATACAATTCCATTATAACCATAGGATCTTTAAAAAACTTATAAAGATGTGAAACAATACAGTTGTCTTCGTTGGTCATTAAATAGTCTCAGCAATGTTGGGGATGCAGAGTGATAAACCAGCGCATCTCTCTCTCTCTATCACACACACACACACACACACACTCGCTCGCTCCCTCTCTCTTCGCCCAGCAGTTCTTTTCGGCCTTCTCAATATCTCTGTCTATCTGTTGTTTTGTTTGGGCCTATCATGTTTTGCTGTTCATTTTCCAAATTGGACTTTTGGTTTTGCTCTCCCCTCTCACCTTTCTTTCCCGCGTCATATTGTCCACATTCAGCGCGTACAAGTTATGATAAAATAAATCGATGGAACAAATTAAAAGCCTTTTTTATGACCATAAATAATTCATAAATGTCTTCTTTGAATCATATAGCAAATTGTGGTTGAAAACGTGTGAAAAGAAATATCGTGTTTCATCTGTAATCCCACTTTAAACTTTAACAATTCATTCTTTGAATCTTTATTTTCGTTCGTTTTGATTGTTTTCATGATGGGAAATTAAGCAACCAGTTAGATCTGCTTGACTCTGTTTATACTCAAATTTCTTAACAGTCATAAACTTATAAAATGGAGAGAGTAAGAAAGAGACAGACAGTTAGATAGACTGTCAGACAAACATACAGACAGTTAAAAAGATAGACAGGCTGAGACAGACTGACAGATGAGAGGACTGAAAGCTAACCTTAATTTTACTCACCCTCGATGTTAGAGATCCAAAGTAGCATAATGGACACAAGAACGTGCAGACTGCATGGGCCGTTGGACTCCATCGCTGCCACAGAAGACTAATACCCGGCAGTTAATCACTAAAAGCAACAGCCGCTACAACAGTAGTACCACATGCATGAGCAGCTGTTACCAACGTGAATCTCGAGGCTAGATTAAATCTAAAAAATCTAGATCTTGTGAGTTCAAAAAAGGCAAAGATGGTTGATGTGCTAATGTATCAATGAAATCACAGATAAAGTACTTCTTCCTTTTGTTCAACAAATGATAGATAGATCTAGATCTACTAAAACTGGGCCTCCTGAAGTTAGTTGACTTTTTTTTTTTTTAACACAGCTTTCATCACAAGGTTCTCACAGCCTAAAATCATGAATTGAAACAATTTTAATTTTGAGTCTCACGCTTTTTACTTTTTCTGCACTTTGTCTTATATACACAACAAAGTAGAAAGATCTATTACAACATCAATAATAATAATAATAATAATAATAATAATAATAATAATAATAATAATAATAATAATAATAATAATAATAGAGGGAGAAGAAGAAGAAGAAGAAGAAATTGTTTAAAACCTTGTTCTTCTTTATATCTAAGGTAGATTATCCTTATCATCGAATACAAAATAGAATTATCACAAGTGTCCTTTGAATGATGGTGTATAAGACTTTTTTTCAAAATTAGATGAAGAAAAAAAAGAAAATAAGCGATCAGGACAATGTAAGATAGAAGAAGAAGAAGAAGAAGAAGAAGAAGAAGAAGAAGAAGAAGAAGAAAAAGAATGTAATAATGGTATGATATGGTGGTGCTGCTGCTGAGACAAAAATAATGATAACAATCTTCAAAATAATTTTAAGCTCAACATTCACAAAAATCATAACAATACATTGATATCTGCGTCCAATAATGATATGGAAATAAGATTCTCTTGAAAGAAGATTGTACCATGATACCAAAAAAAAATTATATACTTCTTAATTCTTTTTTTTTCTTTCGGAAATACTTATACGTAGATTTTACTCTAAAGTAAACTAATGGCATACACTGTAAATAGCCCACTTCCGAACACACGATGATAAGAAGATTTAACTCTTAAATAGTTAAAATAAGCGCAAAAAAATAATCAACATCTTTCGAAACAAATAGCTTTTATAGAATAAACTTAATCTACATACTTTTTTTTTTAATCACATCGCGATCCGATCTATTCAAGTAATGACAATAGTTTTGTCGAATGTCTATCAAAACATCAAAACATCACATGAATTTTTTTTTCCTATGTTATCTGTGTAATTACCAGATCAATTTAAAACGCATGCATATACTCCATGAATAACAGCATAACCGAGAGCACCAAACTTCAGTTGTAATTCTTGCTCTCAGCAATAGCAGATGTAATGAGCCGCACTGTTTACAATCTATTCACTCACGCCGAAATAATGCGCTTGGCCTCTGCGACCTTTCTCTGGAAACTTGAAGCACTTATTGTGCTCTCTGCCAGGTTCAATGTAGCCTAGAACGTTTACAAAAAAAAAAAAAAACAACAACAAAACAAGTTCATATACGTAGCTAATGTTTTTCTCGCTGTTATTCACGTACTGCTATCTCTTTTTTTCCTTATAGTGCCTTACAACTGAAAAGAGAGAACTTTTCTATTCTAACCCTGGCGTACAAGCGGTAGAATGGTCCAGATTCACAGCCTTTTGCTCACAGTGAAGTACATTCCTCCTCTCTGTCTCTAGTTTAGTATCCCATTATAGACTGACGCCAGTCGCTAGTTTCAGTTTGTTCCGTGCAGCAGTGTTGTACGCGGCGAAACAACAGACAACAATCTCCCCTCCCACATCCGTCCAACCTTAACCCCTTCTACACTTCTGCCGCTCTTACCGCCCTGCGCCGTCTCTGTTGGTAAGTGCTACGCTGTATCTCCAGCAAACCCGCCCCGCCACTGCTACCAGCAGCCGAGGAGGCCGGCGCTTTCCGTTCCTACTGGCCCACAGTAAATTCACATGGATTGTCACCCTTAGTCATTCAGACGCTGTCATGGCACTTTATTCAGTTCTCATCGCCTGCACGTAGAAAATGTAAACGCAGAATTGTAAATTCTTTGCAAAAGTTAAAAAGAAAAAAAAATGCTTTGTTTTAGATTGACCCGTATAATTTCAGGGTTACTAATTTCTGTTTCCAACCACAACATTATTTTGTCCCTGGCGAATCTAAATCAAACAGCGGCAACGCAATACAGTACATGTACCTTTTTTGTCTTTAAATCAACAAACTCTAGACAAGAGAGGGAAAAAAATAATGCTACCTTGTCTTTCTTTTGAGACTCTTTAAAATTGTCAATATTTAGACTTTTGTTTCCTTTGTTAGTCTGTTTAAATATGTCAGAAATAGGGTGACTAAAACGAGCGAAATCAATTCTTTCGTCTCTGTAACCCACAAATTACACGCAGCTCCCTGATGTCTACAGAAGGCCTTTATTCGGCTTACAAAATTGTTATTTCTTTGTGCTTTCACTGCTGCCGTGTTGTGCGGAGTTAGCGCTTATAAAAACAATAATCTTGCTATTTTCTTTAATGCATATTTTGCACGAACATTGGACCTTGATTGTAGCAAATTTGCCTTCAGAAGACAGCTTTGTTTATTACAATATCCTTATTGTCGTTTTTGTAGTGTTCATGTAAGATTTGTATCAGACTGTTGCTTGACGCACACTGTGGAAGCTTAAAGGATATAAACGATACATTATATTTCTAGCAAAAAATAAGTTATGCTTTCTTTGAAACTGAGGATTTCGGGAATCGATAAAGGCGTTTTTACGAAAAGAAAGAAAAAGTTAAGTGTAACTATTCACTCTTCTCTTTATAAATCACTTTGCTTTTTCCTCATCTAGTCGAGCACTTTGAAATAAAAATAAAATACGTATGCTGTTTTCCCCTCTGTCGAGGCTTGAAAAAGAAAACAGCTGTTTTAGCGGCTGAATTTAAAATTGTCGTATGAAATGAACTATCTGTAATCATTTAAGGTGGTTTGGAGAACATGGTTGCCCTCTCTTTTCCTGCTTTATATTCGGTAACTGAGCTAATTGTAGCATTTCAAATCACAAGCGATTTCCCAATCTTCGCCGCGTTTGAGTACATTATGTATCTGACATTGCATGTAAAATATTATTGCAGTAACATTACTTTTATTAATTATACCGTGAAGTGCATTTGGTCACAAAAAATTGTAAACTGCTTGCCCCCCCTATCCCTCCTGGCCCCCCCTCCTTTTCCTTCCCTTATCATTTTTCCCTGTGTACCGTTTTTTATTTGCAAACTTAACTGTATTAAACTCAAAAGCGCAACCAGCGTGAAGGGCCCCAACAAAGAATCCTGGGGTAAAAAGACGACAGGCTAAGTTCCTGGAACAAATACTTCCCATAATCCTCCTCATTAAGGTATTCATGTAAGGTCTAACGTCGACAGGTATAAAAATGCGTTTCAGCCACAGTGGCGCTCTGCTCTCCCCATGAAAGACGACAAAAAAACAAAAAAAAAAGTTTAGGAGACGTCTACATTTTAGATTAGAACTGGTGGCGCTCTTTGGAAAAAGTGGGGGATAAAAACTGAGGGAAATTATTCCTAGGCATTAATGTCATCTGTCCCCGTCCTTCCCTCCCAACTAGATGGGCGTTACGGTTCGGGGCCTTCCTCATGTCGTCCCGTGTCTCGGAGCGTCCATGCCTCTCGGCGAACATTTACATTATGTATGTATAGCTACAGAAGAGTCGCTCGGATCACCTGAGGACAGTTTGGTTTTTTGTTTTTGTGTGTGTGTGTGTGTTTGTCTGTTTGTCAATGATTAAGGAAGTGGCTCTTTGAATGTTGTTTGTTGATGATTAAAGTAGTGATTATTTTAATGTGATTATGATTATTTGCCTATTTGCTGGCTAAGAATTATTTCGGCAAGCTTATATATCTTTGCGTATTTTCGTATGTATCTATCTATCTATCTATCTATCTATCTATCTATCTATCTATCTATCTATCTACCTATCTATCGGATTTACCGATCCTATTTATCTTTCTAATCATCTACATCTGTTAATCTCTCTTTCTTTTATCTATGTATCTGACTATCTGTAGCATTCTCTCGCTCTCTCGATACCTTATAAATAGTGTAAAATCCACCCTCCCTCTTCTTTCACGCTCGTAAAACTTTTATTCCCCTTGCCCCCACAGATCATGCTTTATAGCCACCAAATTTGTCCTTACGTAAGCATCATCTTTCCTCTATATCCGTCTCTTTTCTCATCTATGTTTTCATCCCTCCTCAATATGTTCCTCTCTAATATTACACTGCAGAACTTTTGCTTTCACCTTCCTTAGTCATCGCGCTTTCCTTTTCATTGGAAAGGTATACGGGAAAAGAAGTTGTGTGTGTGTGGGAGAGAGGAGACATTATTTTCTCTGTCACCTGTCTTTCTTGTGTTATATGGTCCTAGCTCCTCATCAGCTAATAATCCACTAAAGGTTAAGGTCAGTTTCAGCTTTAATGCCAGCTTCTCCCATGAATTATAATTAGTAAAATTCATTACTCAGTCGCATCGAAGTTCCCGTGGGTTTTTTTGCTGGGGTTTGTTGATCCCATGCTGCGACCCATCGCTACCATTTTTTTTTTTTATTGCCTTCTAAATAATTGTGTAAATAATGAAAACATGTGAAAAATCGCACTGGTTTTTTTTTTTAATTTTCGTTTTCATTTTTAAACTTTGAGAGGAAATAAATAATGTATGAAAACATGCATTTGATACAGGACGTTTTGACTTCCATATTCTAAGCTCAAATAGTTCAGTCTGTTAATTTCTTTCTGGCCAAGCTGTCAAGATTTGACATTAGATTTTAGACGATAAACGCGTAAGAGAAGGATGTTGGTTACTTTCTGCCCTATTCAAGCGGTTCAGTCTGTATTCTCACTTACTTTTCGACACTTTTTCTCAACTCTCTATAATACAAATAATTATTAAATGATCACAAAAGTAGTCTTTTTAGACACGGCTAAAGTAAAGGCGGCGGGGAAAGCAAAGGCAAACTACCTCAGAATGCCGTATGCCAAGAAAAAGTCCCCTATTCCTGATTCTCCAATGTTTGGACCAAGCGTAGGACCCACTTTATTTTTACTTTACCGCAGGAAAATTTGTCTGCAAATGAGTAGAGAGATACTTTTCAAGTTTTCCTTTGTTTGCTTTGTTATGTTCTTACTAACTTTTCAACATTTTTTTTTCAACTCTTTTTAATACGAATAATTATTAAATGATCCAAGAGGTAGTTTCTTTAGACCAAAGACAAACATTAAAAATATCAGATACGACTTGATTGAATTTATAAAAATTTCCTCTGATAAAAAATAAAGCTTCTCAATCATCGAAATCCTGATTTTTTTTATCATATATGATATTATCATTCATTACCGTTTAACACTATTCACGCTTGTTTACAGGATATTATTTAACTTTATATATATATATATATATATATATATATATATATATATATATATATATATATATATATATATATATTTAGAATGAATACGCATTTATAACAAAGCAACAGTTTTTATCGAATCATAAGGAAATATGCTGATGCTTTTCACTGTTTTTGGAAATTGGAACATTTTTTTAAGCCTCTAGAAACGTCTTTTCGGTACAAATCAATAAGCTTTTCAACTATTTTAATACAAAGTTGCGATTGCTTAGGAGAAGTAGCTGTTAGTAAAAAAAAAAGGAAG
>BLXT01007308.1:1465622-1481810 GCA_019648995.1 Plakobranchus ocellatus | reverse complement strand
CATGTCATCTCCACCTCGTGTTGGCATAAGTAGCGCTCCAAATCCCGCGACACAAAAGATATCAAAATCCAACAAAAGACAGTGCAGATCTGATAAAAAAAATTACAACTATTGTACAACGAAACTGTTTTAATTGAACATTTCATTTGGTTCGAACAGATGCTAGGAAAAAGGTGTATCCTGGGTCGGAATATTAATTTGTCGCGCTAGATTTGACAGCCTACCTGCTTTTCGGTGTTTATATTGAATTGATTAGAAAGGAAAGACAAACGGTAGGAAAAATGCGCCGAAAAGAAAAATTTATATATTAGACCGGTCTCTCAAAACGGCGTTTTCCGCCGAATAGTGCCATCTTAAGGACCAAATTTGGTAACGTGGAGTCAATGACTCCAGAGACTGGTCGACCAGTGTTTTCAAATCAGAAAATCTGTCTTCAGACACTGTATGTAAAAGATATGGCATGTCATGAAAAATGTTTCTCTTACCCACGAGGATATAAAATATGTTGTCTCAAATGCCAACGATAAAAATCATGCAAAACCTGTGCCTGCAGAGTAAACTTGTTAATCTGCAGAACAATGTGATAGTTTGCACCTATGCAGGCAAAATATTCACAAATTGCCGCAAAGTAATGGTGTTGTACACACAAAAAAATCTTCATGGCAAAGTTTAGGTTTGTTTTTTAAAACGCTTGCGCTTGAGTAAACGCGAGCGTTTTTAAAAACAAACCTGTACAATTAAATCCGCATCGTGTAAGTCGACCATAATTGAAATTTACCATCACTTTTTTTTTTTAATAGAATCGTTGAAATCCGTTCTTTGACTTTAAAAAAGGACAAGTCATTGAAATTGGAAATGAAATCAGGATCAAGTATTGACTGAAAAACAATTATCTAGCTCCACCTACCAAAATGTAAATAGGAAAATATTATGCTTCTGGGTGATAAGCAACCGTCCCTATTTTACAGAAGTTGCACTGAAAGCGACACATTACACTACATGAGTAAAATTTCTCAAATATATGCTTATCTAGGAGATAATGGTATAAGACACGCTCTCGCCCGCTCTCGCCGAAGTAGTGTAAGATGTAAATTCAAAATGTCACACTTACTACTGCGCCAGAGCTGCATGTAAGGCCCTGAAAATTGGTCTGATGAAATATAAACTTATGCTATTTTTGACATTCAGTGAACTGACTGATACAGTCGAGCTCTCAATGAGAGCCCGCCCATCTCCACCATACTATGATACAGCCAGGGCTCTTGATCTCTGCCTTTTACCGTCGCGCCTCTGAGACTTACCTGAACCTTTAAGAAAATTAGTTTCGGGAAATGAAACTTGAAACCATTTTATATTACATGGACTGAACGTTACAAATGCATACAAAATAACATTTTTAAAATGGTTCAAGCCTAATCCATGAAAGACTGGTTTCTACATCTCGCAATGTCATGCCAGGTAAAATCGTCCGGCTTTCATTGAGAGCCGATCTCTACCTCGTAATGGGAAAAGCAGGATTTCAAATCCCAGCTGATAAATGCTTATTTTATTTAAATAATCACAAAATCACAAAATTTATGTAAAATATTACCACGAATATTACTCCAAAATAAGGTATAAAAAAAATTACCACGAATATTACTCCAAAATAAGGTTTTCATTGAACAGGCTAGGAACTAGTTACAGCTTGGGTCTAAATTTCATACAACTTGAATTGTTCACCACCCTATTGCCTTTTTTCAGGTTTAAGTGTCGGTCACCTTCAAACATGTACTACACTATTCATCGGTCGATCCTTTAAATGCATACGTGATGCCTGTGCATATCATTTTGCACTTTGCTGTGTATATTAAAAGGATTGCCTAGTAATAAATGTGCCCGAAGGGAAAAACACAGGTGAAAATCTCTGTATGAGAGTGGTCTCTTTAAAATCCATGAAGCTTGTATCGATTCCGTGATTTTCAAAGTGTACAATAATTATTATAATTATGGTAACATTTGGGGTCAATGACCCCGGTGACTGATCGATCAGTATTTGCTTTTTTTTTATTTTAAGGAATTGCAAAGAAAGGAAAAATGGTGCAGATCAGAAAATCCGTCTTCAGGCATTACACTTAAATTCCAAGCCTGAAAAATTATGAGGCTTCACATTTCGCTTCACGTTTGCACAAAATGTTTTCAAATTCCACCAATAAAAATGTAGGACCTGTGCCGGCTTTTAAAAAGCAAAGCAGACATGTATTCACGTTGCTGCATGCTAAATCAAGATGGTTTATAAAAGACCACTATGCAAATGGGAAATGTATCCACGCAACCAAAGCGTAAAATGAACAATGAATGTCCGTCCACTTATGCAACATCCACTGTATTTATTAAACCTTACCACAAAGTATGTGTCAAGTTTATTCCACTTCTCTAGGACCATCAATATACAACTCACCATGCCTTGGCAGCTAGAATATTTCGCCCTAGTTACACGAGCTGCAAAGTTTTTTGTGTTTTTTTTTTTTCAACTGCGCCAGCAGGCGCATCTAGGCCTAAGTGTTTAAAATTTAATCTCAAGAAAATTGAACGTGCACGTGATAATTAAGAAACTGCTCGAAAATAAGTGCAATTCAGTTGGTATATTTCTCATAATAACCCTAAATATACACAATCCCCTTTGTGTTACAGGGTAGGGCTTTCATCGAAAGCCTATCACCATTATTATATGACACGAACTGCTTTTCAGATTTTATTTTTAACCATTGCGCCGGTTAGACATATCTGAAACGTTAAGAGAATTTGACTTTGAAGAATTGAAATATGTAATATGGTCTGAATTTGAGATAAAATTGCATAAAATGTTCAGCGAAACTTTAAACTAGTTTAAGCTGACAGATATTGGCCTGTGAAAGAAAATGAGCAGTAACCATGAGATCCCCGATAAACGGTGAACTGGTGTGTCCTAAAATAGAAAAGAAAATCAGGGCCATCAAGTAGATCAATGATGCACGTACACAAAATGAAAATGTCCACCAAACTGAAGAGCAAAATGCTCCTCAGAAACTATTGAAATTATTATTTATACGATGTATACTGAAAATGAAATGATTACAGCTGTAAAATGATAGTATTTCTCTAAAATCTTTTAACCTTAGCTGGGCGTGCAACTGGCCAAGTCGATTTGTTTTCTGATAAATTATAGTCCCGAGGGAGTCCCAAGTGTCGGTGTTGACTACTAAAATACCAAACGCACCTAGGCTTAAGATAAAATGATCTCTAGGCCACCAAGCGCATCTAAGCTTAAGACTGAAAATAGATCTAATGAAATTAATTTCGCGATTCCCTCTATTATTCACGATCGAGAAAGTGTCATATATTTAAATGCAATATTTGAAATATGACTAAGATTGAATTGGAGGGGTGTCCGTCATACTTCACTGTGTATATCCCCTTCAGGTTATAAAATAAGGCTTTCGATGAGTGCACAAAAAATATGACGCTAGAAGGGTTTCAAAACCCTACTCAATATTTGCCTCTGACATACCTGTGGAAATGGAAATTCTAAGTTAAGTATAAGAACGGCACAATTTTTCAGAAAATGGGTCTCGCCTTAATATGTTGCTCAAAATTTATTCCCGCTGCTGTTCAATCTACACGGTATGAACGTTCATGCCTGTAACTGAACAGAAGTACAGTTACAGTACATTTGACAATTGAAAAACTTGTGATTCAACATTAAAAATGATATCGATGAAACTGCTATGTCTCTGTGCCTGTCCGCTTCATGGTTATAGGGTTGGGCTTTCAATAAGGGCCGGTCTCCACATTGCAGAAAATTTCAAAATTATGAAAATGGCTCTAAGCCTGTTTCAAAAGTATGTTTAATAATGTCTGATGATTTGAAAATTAAACATTTAAGTATATTACAGGCACAATGTAAATATATGTATACATAAGATAATTAAAAAAATACGTGAATGTATACTTTTATTACATGAGGTATATTTGTATACAAACAGAAATTTCAGCAGAAGACATCGAAATATTACCCTGGGGCGCACCACCAAAATTGATGTCGTCCATTAAAACAAGTGTCAAAACCCTCCAGCAAGGCCTTCATTTTCTTTAGAATCCAATGTCACAAAATGTGTACGATAGATTTCTACTAAATCATTATTATATGCTTGCATATTAGTGCCCTCTTCGGAAGCTATAATGTTGAATTGTTTTTGCAATTTCTTACATCTGGTGTTAGGCATTGGTGATTTAGTACATGTTCTCATCATAGTTTTAAAATTTGTTACGAGGATTTTTCTCTTGTCACAAGTTTTGAAGTTTGCCATGAAAGCTGTTGCACAAGATGTAAATTTTTTTCTAGCGGATGTTGGGCTCTCATATATCTGACGTTCCTCGCCACGTCCTTGTTTATAAGCTAGCTTTATCTCATTTGTGGAAACATTAGAACCTGGATAGGGGACCAGGATGCTTAAACCTTTTGTAGAAAGTTCTGTTAATTTTTTAGTATTACATTATTTCTTCACAATTGATCCTCCTGCTCCCAAAGACATTCAATCTACTGTAATTAAAATCAAAGCGTGTTATAGCATCGTCTTTAAAATATTAAATTACAAAACTGATACCCCTTTTTGCATGAAACCAGAAAAAAATGAATTTGTCTTAAAATAGTACTTTTAGTTATTGTTTTCAGACATTGTGTAGGAAGATTCGTTGACAAGTGCTCAGCCGGGCCAAAGCAAATATCATGGGTGTAATCACAGAACAAGTAAGGCTATTTTAAACTGCTTAGTTAATCTTTGGCACTATGGCATATTTAAAATGATAAATTTAAGATATTATTCTTTGCTTCAAAAGGCACGTGTATAGACTTATCTAAAATAGAATGCTGAGCTATATAGGATATCGTAATTTTTGTGGGTCCCAATCATTCTTCTAATGAGGCAGTTTAAAAAAAAACAAAAAAAAACCCCCCATAAATCTTGACACCCACTTTTTAAAGAAAGTTTTTATTTGATTGATGCACTTATATTATTTTCATCTAGATCTTACTTCAAAAGTTTTATTTATCAAATTAACATGCTCCTCACTGCTTCACTTATTGCTTAGCTAACTTGTAAATGATTACCAGGGAGCCAAAAGATTGAGCTATTGTTCATATTTTTTACTCTGAAATCCAATTGAAATTTTTGTGATTCGCCTTTGCCTTCCATGTTTTTCAGGGAAAGATTACTACTGAGCCAGAAGATTAAGGTATTGTTCATATTTTTTACTTTGAAATCCAATAGCATTTTTTTGTGACTCGCCTTTGCCTTCCATGATTTTCAGGGAATGGGAGCTTTTCATGGACAACATTGTTTGTGGGAGAAGGGGAGGAAGATCGAAAGAGATATTGACCTATGGTCTCGTGTAAGTGGAGTGCTGCATATTTGTTCATTTTGTTCTCCTATGCACTCTTTATTTTCCTTCAAAGACAAGTTGAAAATACTTTAAAGGAGTAGTATATCTGCTGATTTATTGGATTGGTAAGAGCACTCATATGATAATTCTAGATCAACTATTTTGCTAAGAATATAAAGCATTTCATTCAAGTTGTGATAATTTTTTACCAATAGTTATATAATTTTTTTACCAGTGTTTACATTCTTCACCCACAGGATGGAAACTTGGAAGCCTTTCTTGTGAGTGGCAAAGTATAACGGAGGGCAATTCCAATGACCCAGGTATGTAAAGTCCAACCTAGCACAGAAACAGGTTATCAAATACATAAGAATCCTAATGTTTCATATTATGAATAATGAAATGAGGTATGCTATAAATGACTGTTTTTCTAGCGACAGGAAACTCTTGTTATACTGTCAGTAATAACTGCATAATCTACACTGCAGAGAGGTATATTGAAAATGGCTATTTTACACTAGTGGCTTTTTCACATGGTATCGATATTAGAAATTCTTAATGTGGAATAAATGCTTATATTTTAGTTTTGTCTGAAAATATAATCTTTTTTCTCCCCGTTATTAGTTGCTCGTCGACATCTGCCATCCCAGTTGGATTTTGATGATGGTGCAGCTGAACATGGAGGATTTGAGCTGCTTCACACAGAGACTCCTGCGAAAAGCAGCAGCAGCAATAGCAAACATTTTAGGAAACTGATGTTCCAGGTAGGCTTTTTTTTCCCAGGAATATCGCTCCGATATCTTGATAAGCGTCACGTTCGATTGTTTTAAAATAAATTCAAGTGCAAGGTTGTGTGAAAATTCCATCATAAGGAAATATAAAAAAAACTGACAGTCACTATCACCCATGGCAATTCCATTTCAAATATTTATGAACTTTTGTTCACCATGGACGTCCTGCTCGATGGGAGCTATGAGTCTTTAGATCAAAGAAAACTCTTCAACCATCAATTTATTTTGTTACTCTTTAAACAGGCTATGTATAAATTGTTCCCTATTGCTTATAGAGCTGAATACCTATATTTACATCCACCCCACCCAAACGAGGGCCTGAAAGCCTAATATCAGCTTAGAGCTAGATATCCATAAACTATACCCAGGGCTAATGAATGCCTCGGAGTTTGATATCATTTCTAAGGCTGCATGCCCATCAACTTCAAGCTGGCTTAATGAGGGCCTGAAATCCTAATATCAGCTTGTAAAGCTGGATGCTCACCACATACATGTATACACTGGCCTAACGAGGGTCTGATATCAGCTTGTAAAGCTGGAAGCCCGTCCATAACCTACACCCTGGCCTGAGGAGGGCCAAAAAGCCTGATATCAGCTTGTAGAGCTAGATGACCATCAACTACATCTTGGCCTAACGAGGGCCTTAGTCTGATACCATTTATAAGCCTGGATGCCCATCTTCACGTTGGCCTATCGCGGGCCTGAAATCCTGATACCAGGTTGTAGCGCTGGATGCCCACCACCTATACACTGGCCTAACGAGGGCCTGAAAGCCTGATATCAGCTTGAGCTAGATACTCATAAACTACACCCAGGGCTGATGAGGGCCTTAGAGTCTGATATAATTTCTAAGGCTGGATGCCTATCAACTTCACGTTGGCTTAATGAGGGTCTGAAATCCTGATATCAACATGTAGAGCTGGACGCCCACCACGTACACACAGACCTAACGAGGGTCGCATATCAATTTGTAAAGCTAAAAGCCCGCCCATCATCTACACCCTGGCCTAACGAGGGCCAGAAAGCCTGATATCAGCTTGTAGAGCTGGATAATCATCAACTACGCCCTGGCCTAACGAGGGCCTTAGTCTGATATCATTTTTAAGGCTGGATGCCCATCAACTTCAGGCTGGCCTATCGAGGACCTGAAATCCTGATATTAGTTTGTAGAGCTGGATGCCCACCACCTACACACTGGCCTAACGAGGGCCTGAAAGCCTGACATCAACTTGTAGGGCTGGATGTCCATCAACTACACCCTGGCCTATCGAGGGCCTGAAAACGAGAAATCAACATTTAGAGCTGGAGCTTACCACCTACACTCTGGCCTGACGAAGGCCTGAAAGCCTGGAATTATCTTGTAGGACTGGATGCTCACCAACTACACCCTGGCCTAACGGGGGCCTGAAAACCTGAAATCAACTTGTAGAGCTGGATGCCCACCAATATTTCCCTGGCCTGACTGGGTCTTTGAAGAGGACGGGGTTTACACAGAGAAAAAATGTTTACTTGTGATAGGTCAGTTAAAAAAACCTGTTCCTTTCAAACATAAGAAATTTCGAACATCAGCTTGTGCATCCAAAGAAGGTGCATTTGAGCTTTGCGCTGACGCAAGACCCAAAGTACGTGTCTATGAATCAAGCACATAGAATTGGTTATCACAGACTGGAAGAAGTAAAGAATAGGTTAGATATATTGCAATGGCAATATCAATATAAATTTCAAACGATGATGAAAGGGATTGAGACTATTTTAGACCTTTAAGTTAATGGTCGTTCCCCACCAGCTCGGTTTACAAAAAAAAATTTTTTCTTCTTGCTTCTTGTTCTTTTTTTCCAGTGCGAGATAAAATGTAGAGTGTTTCAGGACCCAGTAAAGATCGCAAAATCTTATATCTTTTTGTAAATCTGTACATACATGTAGTAAAATGAATCGATGGCTTATTTCTTTGTTCTGAATGTACTTGTAAAAGAATATTAAAATGTACAGTAAATTTTTGCTCTTTAAAAGGTGTAGGCAAAACCGCAATCGGGAATTTTTAGTTAGCTCGAAAATATGCTTATAAAGTTTCAGATTTCCATGACATTTGATTCAATACGATACAATTGTCTTTGTCACAATTTCCAGACAAAAATTCAAATGAGAATAGGACAGTATATTCTTTATATTTGATAGTTGTATTCTTTAACCAGAACCATTTTTTCCCTTCAATCACCATAGCATCTTCAAGATCCTTAAACTCATTTACTCGTGGGAGTGTGTATTTGTAAACTTTTACTTCTGCTCCCCAATTGAAATTAAAGAAATTAGAAGCGGCAGCACATTTGAGAAGGGAACATCCTTACAAAAAATTGTTTTGCATAAAGTATAATTTAGACGATTGCCTGTCCATATTGCTGATAAAACGGTCTTGCAAATAATGTCTTACAGACAGTATAAAGATTTGCAGATGCAACAGTATAAAACATATCTTCTAAAAAAGTTGATTAATCCCGGCATTCTACAATTACTAGATCTGAAGCAGATACGGATCGTTTGAAGAAACATAGGCTGTCCGCACTATCCCTTGGGTCATCTCTCTCCAACCCCCTCTCCTTTCAATGATGATGATTTCTGTATTGTTCTTTCTTGTGTAATCCTTAATGCTATCGAAATAGCTTGCTTTTGATGTTCCTCTCTTTCTTGTTGTGGGGGCGTCGGTAGCACAGTGGCTTGCGAGTCCGCCCTGAGATCTGCAGGGACCCTTCTGTCGCGGGTTCGAGCCCCGCTACCGGCGCCCTGGCCTGACGGAGGGCCTGAAAGCCTGAGATCACCTTGTTGTGGACTGGCTATATACAAAAAACTCAAACTCTTTCTGTTGCCTTCTAATTTTCCTTGCATAACATATCACGAGTATTCGCTCCTACAAGCATGTCCAAAGAAGGATAGTTTTCCTCCTTGCACCGTGCTCAAGAGTTGTCCGGTATGTCAAGAGGATGCGTTCTTTTTTTCTTCCAATTTATTCGTGAGAATCATCTATAGCACCTCATTAATTTTTGCAGATTCTATCTTCTTTGTCTCTTTTGCGGGGTGTCCATCCCTCAGTGCCATATATCTTATCATTGTCCAGACCAGACATTTCAGGAGCTTGATTTCTAATTGGGTCCCAATTTTTTTTCACCAAATATTGCTAGTTCGATCATTCTTTTTTGCCATTGAGACCCTGCTGTTAATAACAATGGAGCAGTCAGCATTGTATGTTTTCATGGATCCTAGATATTTGAAGTGATCTTCGCATTCTTGTCTTCTTTTATCGATGACTATAGGGCTGTGATAATTTTTCCATTGTGCATAAGTTGTCTTCTTGAAACGTTAAAAAATGTGGCCGTTAAGACGATTTCAACGTTCGTTATTCTCAAAGATGAATTTAGCTTTACAATTAAATTATAATTGGGCCTTTCATTTCCTTATACGAATGAAAGAGCGGTACCCATCAAGTTGATTTAAGTTTCCTCGAAACTGTATTTATATATCACTTACAATTTGATTGGTTAATAATGATTTCATTCCCTATTTGCTTATTCTGCCTTTGCTGCTTTACCATGTCTTTGCAATAATCGTCCAGTTTTTGCATCCGCTCAAAAGATATCAATACATCTTAAAATTCTTTTCATTAAAATTCGAGCAACAGAGATGTGGTTTATCAGGAGAATGATAATCGGGTATCATGAATGGGAAAAAGTCCGAGTTGGTACTGAAAGCAGCTTATATTGTGCGATCACTAATTAAAACCATAAGACAGAGGCAACTACAATTTTTAGGCCATATTTGCCGACACAAGGATTTAGAGCATTTAGCAATCACAGGATTGATTGAAGGCAAAAGCAGTAGCGGTAGACAGTATATGGCTTTTATTGAAAGTCTCAAGTCATTGGCAATAGATTATAGTAACAGCAACTTAGTTTAACTAAGAATAGGTGTGGGTGGAAGAACACGATCGCTTATTTCCGTTTTAAGACAAGGCACCTAACGAAGAAGAATGCGTTTATTGTTTGCCAGTGGGAAGGTACTTTTTTATGTTAAAAACGTTAAAGGCGTTGAAAAATTGTGGTTAGTTGTGCAAACGCCTTTTACCTTTCACCTTCAACTTCACCTATCCCTTAGATCTGGGATCCGTCGGGGCGCAGCAGAAGATCTCCTAACCATAGCTTTCCATTCCTCTCGATAATCCTTTTACAACCAGGATTTAATTCACATTTTTTCAAATAAGCGACTAATACATACAGATGTATGCTCTTATATGTTTTGACGTTTTTGTAAAGCATCGTCCTCTTCTGCAATTTGATGGAACATCGTCTATTTAGAGTCTCTGAAACTATATAATGTCCCACACAATTTTTTTCCTTTTGCCCCAGCATTGCATGATTAGGTTGGTCGTAACGTTTATGAAGACGCACTGCAATCTTTCTCATGTCGATGATTTTAAATTTTGTCTATTTCAAATGAGTGATTTTAGAGTGGAACAACTTCAAAAAGACTTTTTGTGTAGGTCATTTCGCGGCCAAATATGTCTCGTTCTACATTATATTCTGCTTTTTAAGCCTTTGGTTAATTGTGTTAGATAGTGCGTTGAACATTTTTATTAATGTTGAGTTTTTCGTATGGTGTTAAGTGAGTCATTCGTTTACCATTTAGGAAAGTTACTACCAATTTGTTGTTTTCCGTGGCTATTGTTGTAACCAAAACATCAAATCCCTCTTTACTCCAAGATGTTGCATGGCTCTTTAAACTGGTCTAGTACCTATTTAATATAGTAGTAGTTTGCGTGTTAATTGTGTTCACTGCCTATTTGTAGTAAAACGTCGTGCGAAACGTGTCGCTTCTCTTGAAAATTCCTCAAGAGCAATCATTGGATCCATTGATCGTCCCGTCTATAAATTGGATATTAAATCTGCTTCCAGATTTTATCGCGCACGCTATGCTCAAAAGTTTTCAAGAAGTTGACACAGGTCTTTGCATGTCTGGCCTAATTTCCAAATGTCATTTTTTTTCTTTTTGGGTCTATTTTTTCAGTAAGAGTGAAAGTTCCATATGAGAAATTGAATACCCTGTGCTTTACTTGAATTTGCCTCAGTTAGTTGGAAAGAAGGAAAAGTCAAGCCACATGGTTTCCTTACAAGAAGAAGGAAAAGTAACTGGTGTAGTCATGTTTCGACTTCAGTTTGGTGTATTGTCATTTCCTTGCCATGCTATTAGTTTTGCTTACATGAAGGCAAAATATAAAATTCGAGCAAAGATAATGGCTCCCAAAATGCTCTGCAAATATAATATAGTCCATGATCGCCAGTCGGGTATTAGATTTAACAAGTTTATGGGTCAAAACTTTTGTAAGAGCCGCAAGTCTTCAAGAAGTTTACAACTTAGACGCGTTATTTATTCCTGTGAAGCTTTGTCACTTACTCTGACCTCTCTTCTCGAAGACAGGCGTACTAGTCATGTTTGCTCTGCCGATGATTTCTTTGAACGTTTTCCAGCTGGTTCAACAGTTGCATTGGTAGCCTTCTCCCTAGGTATTACATAGTTCACCATGCCGCTTTTTGCTTTTCTATGTCAAGCTTGTTTTCCATAGACGCATAGATTTACAGACAAGTTCTGCTTTTAACTTAAAATAATAGTTATGATACTTTAAATGCCTGTTACGCTGCTAGCCTTGTTGACGGAGACTTTAATTTATATCTCGACTTACGTTATCTGAATTTCTTGCACCATTTTTTGCAAGCTTAAAAAGTTCAATAAGCAAAAATAGTCAAAAATGCCTCTTACCTCAATTATCAGTTGCATTGGTAGCCTTCTCCCTAGGTATTACATAGTTCACCATGCCGCTTTTTGCTTTTCTATGTCAAGCTTGTTTTCCATAGACGCATAGATTTACAGACAAGTTCTGCTTTTAACTTAAAATAATAGTTACGATACTTTAAATGCCTGTTACGCTTTGTTGGCGGAGACTTTAATTTATATCTTGAGTAACGTTATCTGATTTTCTTGCACCATTTTTTGCAAGCTTAAAAAATTCAATAGGCAAAAAATAGCAAAAATGCCTCTTACCTCAATGATCAGTAGGATCTGATTTCCAATTCATTAACTTTTTCCCAGTTTTTTAAAGTTCAGAGACTTCATATTGCGAGCACGGACGGACCATAAAAATAATTTATATTACTTTAACCAGGGTAAATTCATCCACACAGATTTCACGAATAAGCAGAGCTCAAATTAAAACTCATAGATCTCGACTGGGCTTAGCCAGTATTATTTGACGAGTCCGCAGTATGATATTGAGATCCTCCGTGCCGTAATAGGAATCGGAGAACCGATTAATGTGAAAATTGCTGGCCAGCGTACCGCGCACAATTCCACAGATGCATCAGTATCTGAGAGCTATCTCCTTACTAACCGTCTCGCCCTTTACTAACCTCTAACAGCATGTTTATCCCTTTTTCTATGAACGGCTGCATCTGTGGAATAATTTCGTGGAGAAGCGAATTGCTAGTCGATTAAGAATGGCGCCTGATTCGTTAAAACTAATACTATACTTAGGGCGAAAGTTTTAATACCTTGCCTCATCTTTGTGGAGGATAATGTATATGCGAAAAAATGTTTGCGTGCAAACTTTTTATGGTTCGTCCTGCCACTTTTATATAACGATTTAAGATAGCTAATGCAAAAATTATCTCTTAAGAAGTCTAAAGACACAAATAATTGAAATGGAAATTTAAAATTGTCACCGTATGAATTTAATACTGCAAAATTGTTTTTAAAAAATTAAGAGGCACAACTAGCTCAAATATTTCACTTTAAGGGTACTTTATCATTCTGAGAGTATAAGATATTTAATAATGTGTGTAGGATCGTCAGATTTTTAGTGAAGGATTCCAGCTTCATTGCACTAGTTACCCTTTTAATGCTTCAAGCGCGTTTTTGTAAAAAGAACTTTGTGTCGCTTGTCCTTTAATTTCTTGTCATTGCTTTCTGCAACCTTATTTGCATCGATTACTTGTCTGAACAACTTCATTTGATGTGCAAAGCTCTTTTGCATCAATTTTGTCATTTTTGACGTAAATATCTGGCAAGTTTTAAGAAAAGATTATTTGGCACTGTTTCTGAAAGGCCGTGAATATTCTTGACGTTGCTAGGGTCTATACTTTTTATCTGGTAATTGGCTTGCAGCTCAATTATTATTTACATTTCAGGATATATTTTTTTATGTTCATGATTCACTCCTATTCTATTTGCGCAGAATGTGGCTTTATTACGTTTACCGTGAGAAGATCCGTGGCATTTGCATTATTAAAGTTGTTTAAACTGTTTGGCATATTCTTCAATTACAAAAGTATTTCAGTTATCCATTCTTTCCTTTCCTCACAGTAAGTTCTTTAAGTCAGCTTGTTACTAGATGGCTCACATTTTGAGAATTATTTAGCAGTGTTTTAGGGCATGAAACGTATTTATGTGATCAAGATCCACATAATGATGAACTTGCAACATTTTCACAAGTTTTTGATCCGATGTCATTGCATGGCAAAATTAGAATAGAACAGTCTTTGGATTTTATTCTACATCTGTTTAAAATTAATTAATTCACTTATCGCAGCTGCTTGGTTTAAAATGTAATCTTCAAATCGAATAGTTATTTTTAACCTATGGTTTGGGACGTTTGTTACAAATGAGCAGTTTGTCTTTCATGTGTTCTGTACTGCTGCCCTTAAGTTATCCAGGTCTTTTTTCCTTTTAAGGATACACTAATTTTCGTCTATCATCATCTGTTGTCATTTTTTTGTAAAGGGGGGGTTCAGCATCTTTGATAAAGGCAATCACGAGGTTCAGTTGCAAGTAGACTTCCTTGAGATATTGCCCACCGGTTCCTGACCTCTTGACAAGGCCACTTTATTGGTTTTAGTATGTAACTTTTAGCATTCCATTTCATTCAGCAGCCCTATTGACCTTTGCACCAAAATTACCTCAATGTTTCTATTTTTTTTTGCATATCTTTTATAATGGAGTTTATTTGTAAGGCATTTGGTTATACATGTTTTTGTCTCTACATCCGTTAGTTTCTCATCCATTATCCACTGGCCACCTTATGTCCTTGTATAATTTTGAAAATTAAACTTCTGATTCTCTAGCCCATAAAATAGCAGGATCGATACTTTGGCACATAAGATTGATGGATCGTTATTATAGCCCATCGATTGCATTTGAGATATCGCCATATATTCAACTACTGTGCTGTTTATTTATAAGATCAATTCCTGTGTCGATTTTGTTTCAAAATTCCTTTTTTTAAGTGCCCCTTCTGAAACGGATATTGGCGATCATGATTCTCTATTTACTCTGTCCTTATTTAATCTTATAAAGTTGTTGTTGCTACCATTACCTATTGCCTACGAGTTAGTTAAATTATTCTCTGCCTACCTCTACTGCGTTCGCCTTTAATCTTTCCTGTGATTGCTAACTGCTCTAAACCTTAGTTTCAGCAAATGTCCTAAAAATTGCAATTGCCCCTGTCGTATGGTCTTAATTTATGATCGCTCAAGATTAATCTCTTTCAGTACCAATTCATTGGACTTTTTTTTAAACGTGATTTCCTCATCATTCTTCTCATAGACCACGTCCCTACTTCTTCTAGGTTACTTTTTTTTGTCCAAGACCAACTACCATATAATAGTATTGACCATACATGTTTTCTTTAGCCTTTTTTTTTTTTTTGTCTATAATTGTCAGTATTGGATTTTTTTTTTCATTTGGAATATCTTTGGCCATGACCATTCTTTCTTATGTCACTTGCGTATCTACCATCTGATATCAGGTAGCCAAGATATTTGAATTTTGTAACTGATTTGATATCTTTTACCTTGGCTTAAGAGATTGCATTTTGGGTTTGAGGCTTTCTTTGACATTCTATTTTCTTTTTTTTCACATTCGAAGAGGGGCCCATCTTTTACTCTCTAAAACAACAGTATCTAATAGTATAGAAGTTGTTCATCACATTCTGCTATATATATCATCTGCAGCCCTGAGTTTATTGATATTTTCTCTTTACTTTTCAGCTTATTTATCCTCTAGATTTCTTAAGATTGCTTCACTGTACAGGTTCAAAAGATCAGGAAATGTTACACATCTTTACCTCACACTCTTTACACGGATTTGGAATCACTTTGTTCTGCTTCAGTTCTTACATGCAGATTGATCCCAGAGTAGTTTCAAAATTTAAGATCAATTTTCCTTCGATCGATAACTGATATTATATATTAGTTTAAACTAAGCTCTTACCACTCCTTCATATTCCTAAAGATTCTCTCAATGCGTAAGACTGAGAGGCCTGGTCGCATAACTGTCCAACTCTTTTAAACTTAAATTAACTTAGCCCACTGCCGCGACCTATTTGAGATGACTTCTAGTATTTTTAGACTGTTTTAACGACCTGCAAATTTCAACATATTAAGAAAATGACATTGATAATTTATTCTGTACATATAGCTAAGATAGGCCATAGAACCTAGGTATTTTGTTCACGACGGCCATTAAACTAATTAAAACCTGAGGTATCTTTAGAGACTTTGATTGAATAATTACTATGGTTATCGAAATATGCATTTAAAAATTGTCTAGAATCAAAACGATAAACATCGCATCTGGCTCATAGCTTTGAAAAGTGTATAGATCAACTAGTTTTTTTTTCATATCAAATTTCTCAGTTTAACCTTAGGTTTCCAGCTTTAATATCTATCCTACTTGCATGGAGAGACCATGATTTTGGAACGTTTGATTCCCTTGGAAAAGGCTAGATAATATAAAAGTTATCGTTTGTGAAAAAAGTGAAGGTTGCAAAAACAAAACAAAAAAAGTATACAAATGCCGCACTTTCAGAAACATAAGTTCAATACTTGAGTTTCCTATAGGCCAGCTACATCCGGGGCTTTGGAAAACCCCGTCAGCTATTTTAAGCAGTGGGTACAACTTT
>BLXT01007308.1:1444711-1458134 GCA_019648995.1 Plakobranchus ocellatus | reverse complement strand
CTTGGAATCCCACAAAGATATTTATCAATAACAGGTAAACACGAGTTGTTTTTTTTTTTGTGGGGGGGGGGAGGAGGTTATCAAAAATACTTTTTATGTTCAATATGAAAATGTGACTGTTAAAAAAAAAATTTGTTTCACTTCAATTTTTATGTGAATAAAGAATCACATGGCGCCTCTAGTTTTCTCTTTCCTTTGTTACAATCATTTATGTTCATGCTAAATCATGCTTTTAGTTTTCTTAAGCTTGAAATCTAAAATTAAGTTCAGAATTTCGTTGATGAATTATTTTGCAATAAGGCATTCTGGTAGAAAATGTTTGCTTATTTTCTTGCTAAATGCATTTATTGTTCATGGGACTGACACAATAAATCAAAATCAAAAATCAAAGATTGCAATACAATTGTTCACTCAAGTGTACAATGTGCAGGTCATAGATTGTTTTAAAAAGTTGAACTTAAAAAAAAATGAAAACAAAAAAGTCAATACCCATATCTGGCAATGATTTAACAATATGAGCAAATCTAAGCATCACAAGTTTGAAAGAAGTCTATTTACAGATATTTGTCTTATGTCGGTGTGAAGTCTCCAAGCTTCAAACCATTCTCCTCTTAAATCTCATTTAAGTCCAACATACTGAGAATGTAATAAAAAAGACACCTAAAGCTCTGAACACAGAGCCCAAACTCTATGAATGGCAGTGTGTCATTTCTTATGGCACAAACCTCAACTAGACTTCACAGAGGAGGCTTAAAACATAAAACTTGTGACATAATTGAAGAGACTAAAATGAGAAAAGGTCTGTGTATTGTTTTGGCAATGTTGAAAGAGAGAGAAAGACATAATATTAATAGATATGTTACCTTGTGATTTTAAAGATCATAATATTCATTGATATTTTAAACATTTATGACCTTTAGCCAGGTAACCTTATACACTGCTTTTTTTAAAACAGAGATTCAACTCAAAGCCCAGTTTGCTTCATTTTTTAATTGGACCCTTTCTTGTTCTCATCCACTAATTGTTCAACCATGCCATACTCATGTACAATGTCATGTCTTAGTACATTTAAAAGGTCTTAATTACCAGCAACAATACATTATGCACCTGAGCTGGCTTTTTGGTTAGGCCTGCTGGGGCCCAGAAGTACAGGGGTATCAAAGTTATTTTTTTTTTAATTTCAAATGGACATAAAGTTAAGGGCATTGCCATATCAAAATCAACATCCAAAGCAATTGAAGCAATTAATTAGGCCACAGAAATCAAATTTACATCACAAAAATATAACTGATCTCAGCACTGTACTAGCTTAATGCAGGTGAGGAAAGACGAATCATCTCTTGTTTTAATCAATTTATATTTATTCAATTATAAGGCATAGTTAATAAATGCTGATCAATTAAAATAGGACTAAAATTAATGGTTTAACTAAATCAAACAAAATATTATGTTATAAGAAATAAAGATAAAATATTAATAATGTCAAGTCAATATTTTTCAATATTTAATATTCAGTATGAAAAAAAAATATAGATCTGAGCCAAAACAAACAAGTCAGGATAAAAAAAATTTCACTTCTAAGAGTGCAAGGTACTGGCTCTAGTTTCTTTAATCCATTGCATTCTATGACAAAGAACTGAAGTACTTCAACTATCCATATGGCAAGAAAGAGTCATGGATGCAGAAAATATTAAAACAAGGACACAAACAACTAGTAAAGAGAATAAAAATTGCATTTGAGTTTTCCCGTTTGAAATAAAAACTGAACTTTTTAAAATTACATAATTAATTTTGAAAGCACAAATTATGAGACACACACATACACACACACCTTTTATGAGTAAATTGCTATGGCTAGCAGGGCAAGAAAGTAAAAATGTCAGAGTTTACTGTCTACCAAGAAAAAGACAAAATTTTTAAAGAATCCATCATATTCACAGTGGTATCCCACTAGCGGAGAAGTGTTTTCTTTCAACACCTGCCTATCACTACTTAAGAGTTAAAATCTGCAGCACAAATTATTCTCTTAATCAAAGAAGTTATGGGAAATGATTTATAATAAGAGAATGGAATCTCACCCATCTTACTTGACAACTAGGTCTACACAAAAGATGATTTGGATGATGAAAGACACATACATGTGCCATGTGAGGGTGAAGATATTTTAGGTCTTCAGAATTGATAAATCAGATGAAAATAAGGTCTTGTTTGAAATTGAGGAAAGCTGGTTTAGAAAAACAAACCAAAAGCCCTTACATCAAAGTAACGAGGGACATATTTCTATTATATGAGAAAAAAACAAAACATATTCAGATAGTACCTACAAACATTCTGTCTCCATTTGACTATTTTGATTCTTACACTCTTGGTTTTATAAAGTTGCAAATTTTGTTAAATTGCAACTAAAAGTGGTGATGCGCTGATTTGTTTTCCTTTCAATACCAACATTTTTTTAAGCGCTTCCATCCATGAACAATAATTTAGCCTGTGGGAGATCATTTAAGAGGTATCTTACTATGTTAAAAAAACTGTTTTGGCATTGGATCAAGTTGCTACACAAAATAAAAAAAAACATTCTTCTTTTAAGCAAATGGAAGGGACACACAGAAATTACAAATTAAGTCATATTCATAAATGTTTTGTGGAGACAATCTGATTGTTCTTTGAGCAAACATTCCATTTACTTCAAGATGATCTCTGGCTTTTGGAAATTTATCAAACTTGAGCTTTGACCTCGAACCCATGACAGAAGAATGCCTGCAGATTTGACAGCAAGTTCGCTAGCCATTGTGCCAACTATGCCCTGAGATAATCTAATAGGAGGATCATCATATAAATGGATTTCAGGCCATGTGCATTAGGGTATGGCATGTCATGATGATGCTTTGAAAAATACATGACAAAACTTGTTTGCATTAATGGCATTAACGAAAAAAAAAATAAACAGAATAAAATCTGACTAGTCCAACTGCTTTAGTGACGCAATGGTTAAGTACTAGGCTCATGATTACAATGACATGGGTTTGAATCCTTAATGCACCAGTGTTCTGTCTTTGGGAAAGGCACCTTGCATAAATTTCCTCAGTCACACCATTTGTGAAAGAACTTCTAACATGAAGGGCATTGTATTTTAGCATCTTACAGGGCAGCTGTATAGCAATGCCTTTTGGAAAAAAGATGTAAAATACTAAGAACATATTCTGTGAGTAAAACATAAGAAGTGTATAAAATGATTTTCTTTCTATATACATATGATACATTGTACACAAAACACGAATCATTATGATTATCAAACACAATATTGCAAATAAAAAATACAAATGCAAACATATCTTTCAGACTTTTAGCTGCCTTTAGTTCTATTGCCAATTCTATGGTAAAATAAAGTAAGACAAGTTTAAAGAAAGAAAAAAAACTGAGCCTTAAATAGTGGTACAAACACAATTTTTTAGGTAAAGTCACACTTAAATTATTTCAAACTTATACACATTAAATATGTCTGACTGTCAACAGACATCATGGCAACACAAATTTAATGAGGACATGATATTTCATTTTTTCTGCATGATATGCATGAGCCAGACAGAAAGACAGATTCGTCCCATTGCATAAATATGAAACCATAGTTTTTTTGTTTGTTTGTTTATTTTTCACAAAATTTAAGCCTGCAGTTTAAATTGTTTAAAAATTAAGAGTTTTTCACTACAATTTCCATGAAAATTTTGATCAATGATAAGTAAAACAGTTGGGACAAGCTTCAAAGGTTGAAAAAATTCATGTTGATAATGATTTTTAAACTTACAACAGAACTGAAAGCCCATCGAATTCAACTTTTACTTACAATTTTCATAAACTTAGCACATATCACACATATATATCTTTTCTTTCTTAAATCAAATTAGCGGCAAACATGTTTAAGTGTAATTCAACTTTTTGTTTGTCTTTTTTTTTTTCAGTCATGTTGACATAGGCTAACTGTTAGCAGTTAATTGACCAAGTGTAAAATACACATACCTGAAAAAAAAAGATCAAACCTGGATCAGCAAAAGGTCAGTTCATAATAAAACAATGAAAACCACTGTATAAAGCTCAGTAACATTTTTAAAAAATTAATCCTTTCCTTTGATTTCCTACTACAAAATCAGGGCGGCCCATATTAATCAATAAATCAACAACAATAAAATCCTTATAATATTCTTCTCCATTTTCCTACTGAGACTTATGAAATCAGGGCTACCCAGCTATTGTTCAGGTTTACACAGCTATAAGAATTCAGAATCAAAATTCCAGAGCTAACAACATAGATAAAAAAAATGATGATTAGCCATTCAGGCCAAGGAGAGGGCAAAAAAGATAGCTATTTATGGCATACTGGTTGTTTAATCTTTTTTTACTTTTGCAGTATATCTCCTGAGAGTGAAAAATGGGTCTGTTTTTTGACAATAAAAAGCACGGAATGCATGGTTATTTCAAAGAAATCCTCAAATTCCAATCTCTTTAGCAAAAGAGAACAAATACAAGTTACAAAATTCAAATATCTTGACTGCCTGATAACATCAGATGGTAGATGCACAAGTGAAATAAGATACATTCCAAGAAATGAAGTCAATCCTGAGAAACAGGAACATGAGCATGGGCACCAAAACAAGTGTAATGATAAAATAAGTATGGCTAGTACTATTACATGGAGGGAAGTCTTCGGCAATGCACAATGAAACAGAGAGAAAACTCAAGCTGTTGAAATGTGGTTAAATAGAAGAATGATGAGAATATCATGGATGGGGAAAAGTCCAATGATTTGGTTCTGAAAGAAGCTAAACTTGAATGACCATCAACAAAACCTGAAGATAGAGTCAACTACATTTTCTAGGCGCAACTTAAAATGTGCAAACACATTTGAGCTAGTTGAATCTACATTAATTTATGTCTTAGTAATGCTAAAAGTTTAAAAATGTAAAAAAAAGTGTTTAAAAATAATGGGCGAAAGAAACGAATAAAGAAAAAATCCTACTATAAAATCAACTTTAAATAAAATTCGAACTATTGATTGAAAAGGAAATGTGGACAAAGATAAAATTTTGTGAAAAAATAAATTCATTTAAAACAAATAAACTTTAGAAAGCAGCATTTTTCTGTTAAATTGCTGTTTCAAAATAGTCTTTAGACGTGATAACATTACTGGAAGTGTGTAACTAATGATTTCTAGGCACATGTTAAAATGACTATGGTAAATCTACTTAAAATAGCCTTTTGAGGTGATGTAGTAAGAAAGTGTCAAACAAAAAAAAAAACAAAAAAAAATTTTAATCCTTTGCAATGTTTATTATTACAGAAACTTTCAGTAAAAAAAATATACATTAATATATGTCTCTCCTTTTGAACTCTGAAGCCATTGATAGTTGATATGGCCAGTCCACATTTATCGATGATCTTCAGCTTCAAATATACATGCAATTTTGATCATCAAGTTTACAAAAAATTGTGTTCAATTAAATGAATGCTTCTCAAGACTAATTCTAATAATTCAACTGTAGTATGCAATAATTTTGACAGAAAAGACTTCTTATAAAAAATTAAAACCCTAATGTCTTGACAAAGAGTTACAGTATCTCTGTACAGTATTTACTACAGTAAAACTTATTTATAAGGGATCAATATCTATGATTTCAAATATTTGTAATGTGACATCTTATTCAATAGGACTGGTCTCAAGATATTTTCAAGTGCATCACAAATACTGCAAGATGTTATCTTATTCTGAACTAGCTTTTTTTTTTTTTAACATACTGGTTTTCAGTATCAGCAACGGTCTTAGATGAACAAAGTAAGGAATAAATCCCTTCATACATAAGCTAAACCATATACGTGCAATTCCATTACAATGTCGATGCATCTTAATTCTTCTTATCTGTTGATATGTTTGCGATAGTTCTGGATAGGTCCACCTAATAAAAATAATGTTTAAAATATTGCTCAAAGGAGTTGCTAACTGTTTGACTCTTGTGCTTTTCATCTAAGTAAACTGAGATCAGAATGAAGAGTAAAATACGTTTCTGATGAAGAGTGGTTAAAAAAAAATCAGATATTAAGCAAATAAAACCTCTGACTATGATTTTATTGATCTCTGATATGATTGATGTTCAAGTGAATTTTTTAAGCTTTCAACTTCTTTCCAAAGTAATTTACTACAGTAGGAAAAAATTGTTTTGAATGGCTTCATCTCAAAACTTGTTAGCACTTGATCATAAACAAAATGATCCGAAATTGTAAAAAAAGGAAAAAAAAAAAAAAGAAAAAAAAATTCCACCTGTACTTTAAGAAAAGAGAGTAATTTTTTTCAACCTGTACCTTAAGCAAAGAGAGTAATTTTTTAATTGGTTATTTTATGTTATACAATAAGTACATGATAATTCTCACACAGGAATTTTCAATTTTGCCATTGGCTATGGTGCTTGCCCTTATTTCTTCTTACTCGTTGAAAGCCTTCATTGTCATAATCCTGATTGATAATTTTATCTTTGGTTTGTGAAGAATCCACTATTTGCCTACTGTTGTTTGCCCTAGCATCAGAATAATCCTTCATGTTTTCAGCTGAGTTTTCTTTTGTATTATTTGATGTATGCAATATATTCGTTTTTTCAAAATGATTACGATTCCTGTTGGAATTTTGATAGCCTTTTCCTTGACCACTCCATTTTTCTCCCATACCATGTTGATTCCTGTACCCTTCTCTTTCACCTCCAGTCCCATTATGTCCACGGCCCTCACCTTCCCATCCGCGTCCCCTTCCTCGCATGCCTCTATTGTGGCCTCTTTCATGCTTCCCTTGATAGTTCCCTCTTTTGTCATGATCATAACCTAAAAACCTCTTTCCTCTCTCATTTTGCTGGTGTCTTACATATTGTTCATCTTGAGAATTATGCTCCCTTTCTCTTTGATCAAATCCATTGGCCAAAGAATCATCTGCCCTTGGATGGCTTGCCTGCAGACTTGAGTCTGAATTAGAGGTTGGTGAGATTGGATCCACACCACTAAAAGCTCTGCGGTATTGGTACTTTTCTGGGTAATCTTTGCGATGTTCTGAATTTGTGTCACTTTTAGCTTTGCTGATCTGCCTACCCGTCCAAGGCCTCTCTAGCTGCTCCAATGGCCTGCCCCGGAAACTTCCTGCTCTATCTTTTTTAACAGCTTGTCTCCCTTCTCCCCTCTCACTGCTACTGCTGCTACCAACGTTGTAAAGCTGACGAGAGGAGTCACTTGAGGTTGTCTGAGAGTTTCCTTGCCTTTTCTTTCCTGCTTCAAAGACATCTTTGTTATTATTCACAGAAGAGTTGAGCTTTTGACTTTCAGCAGAGCGAGGTGATCGACACGCCTCAGCATAGCTTGTTAATTTGTTTTCATGAAACTCACCTTTTGCAGTGCTTTGCATGTGAAACCTGCCACTGTCTGTTCTGGACGAGTTTTCATGGTCAAGATTGAACAGAACTTTGACAGCTTTACCGTCACTAGCACCATAAGCAGAAGCTGAATCTTCAGGCCATGCTGTTTTGTTAGCAGGAGGAGTACCTTTCTCTTTGCTTCGTTCTAAATTGCTCAAACCTAGTTTCAATTCATCTAAGGCCTGCTCAGAATTGGAATCAGGGGACAAAGAACTCTTTTTCAGATTGGCTGGAGAGTTGGAACCTGAGGGGGTTCCCCTGGAGGATGATGTACGACTAGTACTGTTGGTGCTGCGGTTTGCAGATATCAGCTCAGGAAAAAGCACATTAGTGGTTCCAGGAATGGGTTTAGTGATTGATGCCTTCCTACCCGCAACCACACTGGCCCACATGTCAGGTTGCTTCACTGAAAGAAATGATGATAAAATGTTATATATATATATATATATATATATATATATATATATATATATATATAAAAACATCAGGCTCATACAAAAAATATTCAAGTTATTTAATAGATATTTTTGGTTCATTTTTAGTTCATTTGATAATACTAGATATCACTTTTTTGTTGGTCAATTTATATATAAATATTTTATATTATGTAAACAATTATGCAAAGATAAAACATGACTGATGCATGATCAGTGTAATTATAGGGGATTATGGCCAAGTCAGAATATAACTGAAGTATTTGACAAACCCAATATTATTTTAAAAGTTCTTAAATATTTTTTCAAATTATAATTCAGTTTACAAACGTGATTAGTTCTATCAGCATTAGATTAAATACTCTTGATGCAACAGAGAAGCAAAAAGTTGCACTTGTGGTTCACCAAGCACTTAAGACAAAATGATGGCTTTCTTAGGCCACTTCAATTCATTCATACTGTGCTGGTCCTGTAACTCAAGAGACTAAGTGCACTAGGCATCAGAAATGCTAGATGACGTTCATGTAATTTGTAAGATATTGAAAGAAATGTTCAAGTTGTCCAGGGCATAGTTTTCAGAGCATAACAGGCTTTTCTGGCTGTGTACCAGAAATGGGACTTCTTTGACAGTAACATCAGATTGTCTTGTGAAAATGCTCCATCAATTGTGGAGATCTCTTTCTTGGTCTGATGCAAGAAAAGAGCACTGATTCATGCAGTATGAAGCTGTTCAACCCACAGAACTATGTATGTATTAACTTGGTTTGCACAAAGTTTGTTGACTGCATCATCAAATACTTCACACAGGACAAAGGTTTTAACTGAGTAAAAATGCAAAAGAGTGAAGAAACTCATTAAAGCCACAGCAAAACTGCTGTATGAGAAAGAGATGACTTTTGTGATCTGGCTTTAGAAGTGCACTGAACAGTAGATACCTAAAGCATCTATTAAAATGCTGCTTTATTTTTTTAATATAAATCTCTTTAAAAAAAAACTGTAGGGTAAAAAATAAATATAGATTATTTTTCAATGACCACACCACTTTGTAGCACATTTTCCAGCTTTTAGTTGCTTTTACTTTTCATGGTTTGGTTTTTGTATAGCCAGTCCACAAAAAGGTGATCTCAGGTTATCAGGCCCTCCATCAGGTCAGGGTGTGAGGGATAGTGCTCAAACCCGCAACAGAAGGGTCTCTACAAATCTCAGAGCAGATTCAGAATCTACTATGCTACTGACACCCCAACGTTTATGGTGGGGCATCCAGTATAAATATAGTTTAGAAGCAAACCACATCGGTGCTGCAACTTTCTCCTCCAGTAACTTCTTTCACTGTTAAAAAAATTATCATGATACCTTGGGCCCTATTTTGCGGCAGGTCCACAGGAAAAAATGTCTTTGTCCATGCATTAGGCAGGCTAGGGAAGCTTGGGTTATGGGGCAGGCCGCTGGCAGCATGAGAAGGAAGCGAAGGAGCTGGTGGAGGTGACATTGGCATGGTCACTGAGCTAGCCACGCTCTCATTCAGGCTATCTGTGACCGACTGGGATGTCAACCTAGACACAGAGTGCAAATACAATGAGAAAGAGAGAGGGAGAACAGGTTTTGGAAGAGTAAATGAAAGAGAGAGGAAACCAAATGAGACAGTAAATGAAAAAGATGAAAAATTGGTAGGGAAAAAAGAGGCAGAAGAGTGAAAGACAAAAGGGGATGGGGTGGTGGAGTAAACCAATAGGAAATATAATATTGATCACAAACCTATGACAACACTCTTACTATCATACACACAACTTCTTATGCATTATTTCTCCTGTTTGATCCAGTCTTGTTGTTTTTTTATGTATGCTGTTTCACAATAGTATATTTATGTGGAGTCCTATTTGATCCCCAAAGACAAGTGTTTTTTATACATTCAAATGATGCTTCTCTGTTTCCATAACATACACAAACTCTTTAGAAAATTAATTTCCTCTCATTATATACATTAATAATCAAATTACAAAGCCAGTCTTGTTAATGCAGTCGGAGTTTCCTGTAAGTGTCCATTTTTTTATCAAATTACACAATTATTTTCTTTTGTAAGTTATGTTAATGTCAGAATACTAGATATCTATTAACTGTGCTCCAATGAACACTTTCCTGCTTGGGATAACATTTTTATAGAGATAATGGACTCCATACACAACTTAAGATTGATATTATGAAAGCCCAAGCACTTAAAGGACTAAAAAAGAAAAGCCATCATGAATGACTATTTTAAAGCATGACCCATCTAAAATTTAGTTTGATCTAGTAGGAAGTGAAAACAAACTTTTTTTACTATGTAAAACTACATAATTTGTTGTCTTTTTCCTCAGCTACATTTCTTTCATAACGAGAAAAACTGAATCTCCCATTCGTTACCAATATATCAGCATGTGCCTGAAGAACCAATGTTACTATTTGGATACATTTTGACATACATTTTGATTTCAAATTACCGGTTTAGCTTGAGCTGCACAGACTTTTGATTGGAGGCTGGGTTTTCACTATCCACCTGGTAGAGGAAGCGAGTTGACCGTGGCTTGTACACTGTTGGCTGAAGGAATCATTGCACAGGTGTTAATTTGATGTTCTTAAGATGTACTTAACTTACAAAAGAAGGGGTTAATCAGGTGCAAGTGTGTATTTGTGTATGCCTTGTAGAGGGCTTCAGCATGTTAATAATTAAGTTATACAAATTTAAATTTTAAGATTCAAAACAATCACAAACCTGTCGGAGAGGATTTCTTCATGATACACTTCTCATTAAAAGATGCCACTAGCAGGGTTCTCAAAAACATGCAGGTACATATAAAGAGGCATTATTAACCACTTTACCACATGTATCGAGAAATGCATTGTGCGATGATTTTTATATCATTATGTTGTGTTATGCAATTGAATGTGACTTAGGGATGTACAACAAAAAAGGTTCTTAGAGTTCCCTTTGAGAATTTCTTGTTTTTAGTGGAAATTATGTTAATTTCTTTGGCTGGCTGTTCTTTTACAGAGGGAAGTCAAAAAATAATCTAAAGCTCTCCATAATTTATTTTAAGTCCAGTATTGAAAAAAAAAACAAAAAAACATTTCAATTCACAACCTTTAAACTGTTTTACTCACTGTACCTCATAGGTGATGACACACTCAATAGTCATTTCGTCCACTACTCCATGGCACCACGTGGTCATGATGTAAGGTGGCTAAAGAGATAACGTTTATGAGAAAACTGTTATGTAAATTGTACACAAACAAACTTATAAAACTGGGTGAAATGTTATGATAAAAAACTATTGTAAAATAACTTACTTAAAACATAAAAACTAAAAATGAAGGATAAGTTACATTTTAAAATTATTAAACATGTGAATGAAATTCAACAAAAAGACAAAAAAAAACATTCAAAAACTGAAAAACAGGACACGCCAATTTTTATAAGATGAAACAGAGACAATGCAAAGTTAAATGACATCTTACTCATAAAAAACCTATTGTCAGATTGCTTTTTACTTATTTACCCTCAAATAGCTACCACTCACATGGGTCAGCTTGAAAGTACCATAAGCTGGGACTCTGCATGTGAATGCAACTTCTTTGACCAGGGTCACTACTGACCGGTCCTCCTCACCCTCCACATCCATGTCCAGATACATCTTCCACTTAGTCTCCTGGGATTTAATATGAATACATTACAGATAACAAGTGGAGATGAGGAGGATAAACTTGTAATAAGAAAAGAGAGAAAAAAGATTACAAGACATAATTCTATTCTTGTGTTGCATATGAATAACCAAGACTTTTGTGGAGATCTTAGACTGTAAGAGAGGCTTCTGGTTCTGAAGATATGCCTAAGGGGTAATGATATTTGAATAAATAATTGATATTGTAAGGAGAAGAGAAGACAGGTGTAACTTCTACAGAACTTTTTGTGAGAATAAAGATTCAAGCAAAGGTTTTGTTTTGGTTTAATTTTTTTTGTGTATAGCCTGTCCATAACTAGATGATTTCAGCTTTAGGGCTCTCTGTAGGTACAGGGCGTCGGTGGTAGGGCTCAAACCGCGACCAAAGGGTCCTTGCAGATATTATAGCTCAAGCAAAGGGATAGAAGCCATTTTCAAATCTATTTCCTACTTAAATTTGGGTTTCAAATCATGAGTAGCAAAGATAAAAATTAGATTTGAAAAGCAATATATTTATGGCAGTGTCAGTGTAACGACGAAGACAAAAGACTTGAGATTAATAGTGAGGTTTCTGTGGATGTGGTACAGTAAAAGCGACAGACAGTTGAAGAAAGGCTAAAAAAAAAACCCCACCAGAGACTAGTTGATAATTAAGCGTGTGGATATTTTGGGGGGAGAGATGATTAATGAGTAAGTGCTGAATGCAACCAAGATTTAACGGTTACTAAATAATTTATTAGAAGAAAGCAAAGGTAGTTTTAGAACGCTTTCACTTCCTCATTAGGGGCTAGAGCTACAACATCAGCTGTTCTTACTGGTGAATTTTAAAAAAAAAAAGGTGTTTTGTTTTAGTTTTTTTATACAGAGAAGCCCATTAGAATAATAGTATTAAAAATAAATATTTGAAAACAGGTGAAGGGAAGTTAACTGTTGGCAGCTGTGCTTTCACTTAATGTGCAGGTAGTGAAGATGGTCATTGTTAGTGGTTGATGATAATGATAGCTTGCTGTGGGTTTCGGTAAAAGGCGTGGTAGTAGTTGCCAATCTCATGGCAACAGAACGTCAGAAGTGCATGTGGTGGCACATGGTAATCGTAGCTGAAGAATCTATGAAACTGTCATAGCGATATAAGAGTGGTAGACATGACCCCTTCGGCGGTGATACAATAGTTATCGCGGTGATGTCATACGTTTGGTAGAGGCATTATGATCGTTAAGAGGCACTATTTTTTTTTCTGGAAATCTCCCTGTAGGTCTCCTAGATAAAGTTGAAATGTCGATCAATACAAGGGGAGCAAATACGCGTATAAAAACAAAAACACATTTTTAAACCACAACTGCATACGCAAAACCCACATATAGATATTTCCTGATGCAGCCTCATTCACCATTTCCTTCTTCAGATGTATTACAATTAAAAAAAACTTCGTTATTACATCGTTGTCGTCATGTTCATAATCTCAGTCACAAGACTGCTGAGAGTTCAGACAGTCTGCTACGGCTTAGTTTCACTGCTCTTCAATGCCTTTACATATTACATGTACTTGCGCAACTCCTTCAATTTGAAATGAAAACACCTCAAGCTTTTCTCCTGGATTCGCTCTGATATTTATTCCTTACATAATAATGTATTTCATTCCGAAATTCGAATTCAGTCTACAATTTTAGGGATATGATTCCTCGAAATTGAGATTGGCATGGCTGTGGACTCGCCAGTCAGAAGAGTCTATCAACATTTCAAAATCAAAGCAGTGGGAAAGGCCTTATAGTGCTAAAAGCATACCTCGTTAAAAATCGACTCGATGTATGGTTTTTGTTTTGCTTTTTGTTGGTTTTTTTTTTTGTTTGTTTGGTTT
>BLXT01007308.1:1420212-1436038 GCA_019648995.1 Plakobranchus ocellatus | reverse complement strand
AAATCTAAAAATAAAAGGGGTATGTTCAACTATTTTTGCACGGCCGGTTTGGGCCGGCTTGAATGGTAACGAGGCCTTTGGCTCGGGCCGGGTTGGGCCTGGTTAAACCTAAGGCCTTGCCTGTTTTTCGGCCGGGTTGGGCCGGTATAAACGCAAAAGGGTTAATAAAGAAATCTCATCTCTCCAGCTTTTAAGTTTAAAAAAGAGTTCTTTTTTTCCCCCCCAATACTAATCAAAATTAAATTACCTGTTTTATTAATGGTGGAAAATTTAGCAGCCTGAAGTTGTGAGTTCTTAGAAGGTCAATTTCCGCCTGAACATAGGAAGGAAAGAAGATTAGGAAATTCTTTTAACATAATTGTTTGAACAAGACTGATTCTTCTCTTTCTTAGCATCAAATTTTATGCAAATCACATCAGAGCTTTTTAATGTAGAACACAATGCTATGCCTTCTCCTAACAAATTTGCTTGCATTTCAAAAAAACCAATAAGGTTTTGATTTTTGCACTACAATCTAGAATGAGCAAGAAGAGGTGAGTAGAATGGGGACAAGTGGATTAAGAAAAGAATTCTATTTCCACTCAAATCAAACTTAGTAATTATGATAACATCATGCTTTTAACCAACAAATCTGAGAGTACTGATCATCAAGGGGAATCAACTGGGTAGTTGTTTATGTAATCCCCTTTGCTAGGTTATCAAGCTTAACAAAATTGGAATATTCTTATACATGTGTGTTTGCCAACCTGAAAGTCCATGACATGACCAACACTCTGAATTCCCATTTCCTTAAGGTCTCTTTCTGTCATACGAAGCAGCCTGCGTCCTGTGATGTGGTGTGAGAGAAACAATTCTGCATACTGAGCGAGATCTGCAGTGTGACCTGTGTGACCAAGAATGGAAAAGGGATAAGATTATTTTTCTTTACATTCTGTTCCCTTACATTGTCTTAATGCTATAAGTATTTAGTTTTTGGAAAAAAAAATACCTTGAGTTATGAAGCAGGACTTTAATACTGTTACAAATAAGGTAAGCATCTGGCTTTGAAATAACCTTTGTAACTTTTGAAATCTGATTTTTACCTTCTTTTTTTTTGTAATTATAGTACGAAAAATCTGATTTTTACCTTCTTTTTTTTTTGTAATTAGAGTACGAAAAAAAACCATTATAAAATTAAAGAAAAAGTTGTTTTTTTTTCAGGTGAAAAGATGAAAAAATCTACAACTCTTAGCATTAATCATTGCATTCTTATGATCATTTAAACACTTTTTTATTCTCTGGTTTCTCAGGCTTTGAACAATTTCAAACACATTTTTTTACCTAGGCAAAATCAGGTATGCCTTTCTATGATCTGATTATAAGAAACTGCAGAAACTGTTCAATTTCAAGAAAATAAAGAGTTGTTTTTTGTCTTTTTTTTCCAAATATTTGTATACAAATTTCAATTGCATCTTTTCTAAAAAGATTTCTCTGTATCGGTATAAAAACTTATCTCCTCTCTTATTTTTCATTGATTTTCAAAAAAAGTTTTAAACAGCATCTTTGCACCAACACCTTGAGTTGAAAGCATGTAATCTGTGATACTTGTTACAGCTTTACAAAAAAGGGACTTGATTTTAAAAAACGAGTAACTGCTGAACACAAAGTATGTGAATTGTATCAAAACTTAATCACAGATTAAGATCTTGGTCACTAAGCTGAAGTTATTTAGAAAAAAATGATCAACATAATTAAAAACATACCAGACGTTCTGAGTTGCATCACCCATTGATACTGGATAAGGGAGAAAAAAAATCAGAGGTTATGAATCAATGAAAACAAAAAAATACATTTATAGTACGCTTTTGGTCTTAAATATGCCCCATACTAAAAAGATTGGATAACTGTCAATGAATATCACGTTCATATATATATAATATGCATGATTTTCAAATTCTTGTTATCAATCTTCGTTTGAGTCATAATATCAAAGTTACAGCATATTACTGAAAGAAATTAGTCAACCTGGTTCCATGCTATATCTAAAGCAACCATAGCAAGCAAGCAAGTACTGCAAATGAGATATCTCAACAAAAGATAGTCTGTTTAAATTAGGTTAGTATATAGTTAGAGTGAGCTTGCAAGGAAGAGATAAAAACACAATATTATTGCTAAAAACCTGGGTTTTTTCTTTTTTAATCCTCCCTTTTTTTTTTATTCTGTTTCATTATTTAAATCCATTAATGCAGAAAAAAATATATGACCAAATTTTCAACTGTTTAGGATGTTTCATGTGTCTGCCAAACGTAGATATAGACTGCCAACAATCATTGTAAAGACAACAAAAAAATTATACATATGTAGCTGAAATTGCCACAATTAATAATCCTGGGCTGGTTTGCAAAAAATAAAGAAAATTATAGCGACGAAAATTTAAAACATTTTTTTTCCAATCTAAACCTTTTTTTATAGCCTTTTGTAGATAACCCATTTGAAAAAAATAAATAAATAAAAATTTCAAAAGACATAGTCTCATGTAGAAGCAGAAAATTTTTGAAAGCCTTTCTCTAATACAGATTGCTCAACTTCACCATGTTCATATGAAAGAATAATGTTTAAACCTTTGTAAAAGCAAAAACTTACCACATCAACATCTCTCCATGTATTCACATCATAATCTTCAAGGTTCTGGGGGGAAAAAAATAAGGAATTTATTATCAAGCAACTATTTTCAACTTATAAGGGTAGCAATAGAATTAAGAGTGGCAGCAAAAAGTTATCATAAACAATAATAGCTATACGATATATATATAGCAACACTTTTTCAATTTTAAATATATATCGCCAAGTATGGCCCTCCACAGAGTATTATGATTTGTCATAAAAAGCACCTTTGATTTGTTCTGTTTTTCTTCATAGATCTAATTGATGTAGAAGTTGACACATAAAAAATGAGAGGTTTAACAGTTTCAAATATCATCTTACCACAACGTTGAATTGATGCCCTAGTGATCTTTCTCTCTCTTTCAGTTTAAGCTCTCTTTCTCGCAGGTCTTGTTCACGATGGCTGATATCCCTTTCAGCTTTCTTTAACCTCTCCAGTGTCAACTGAATCTCCTTTCTGCACATTTTGGATTGAGCATCAAAGCAAAAAAGAATGTATTCAAAGGTAAGAATGAGAAACTTATCATTATCAAAAAAAAAAATACATGAAATTATGATTGGCTTAAAACTTGAAAAACAAAATACAAGGATATAAAGTTTCTCCTTAAATCTAAACCAAGGAAGGCAAAGAATGGATGTGACAGAAGAAAACTGCAAGATAGAAAAGCATTTACCTGCATTTTTTTCTTCAAAATCCTTTCAGTGTATAGTTATAAAGGCTGAAGTAGAAAAGTTCACAATTCTCAATGCAGAATAGGATTTTCTGTTTTTGTTTCATTGAGCTGACTTTTTTTTTTTAAGGCAAACAGCACTACTGAAGAACAAACTTACTTCCATATGCCTTTGTGATCCAGAAAAGAATTAGTTGATTGAGGCAAATACTCTGGTGGTAGAATTTAAAAAAAAAAAAAAAAGTTTGAGAATTAAAGTCAAAAACAACTTGATTCAATAACATGATTTCATCCAATTCCTAAATTATCAGTAAATTTGGTGCATTTGAAAGAACTTAACATCCTTCAGAATTTTCTTTTTATTTCAAATTAGAAAAAAAGTTATTATTTCAAGCTAAGATAACATTAAGAATTATTATTGCCATCAATGAAAATTAATGTACACTTTCAGGTAAAAAAAAATACAAACTCAAAACAAGAAGGATGCAACATAGGCATTTGAAATTATAATTCTATTGCACGAGTTTCCTCAGTTTAAAAAAAATAAAGGCATAAAGAGAAGATGTTTGTTATCATCGAACATATTTAGTTTTTATAGAAGTAATCTCTTTGCTAACCTACCATCTTCTGACATAGCCTTCAGATTGACCAAGAGTTGAGGGAAAGTAGGTCTTAGCTTGGGATCAAGTTGCCAACACTGCTCCATGATTCTGCGAAAACTAGGCGGACACTCACTGGGAATCAATAGCCTCTGGCAGGGAAAAAAAAGATCCATTTTATTAAAAAAAAATGTTGCTCTATACCTTTAAACTTTTAATCTGTCACTTCTTTTAACAAGCAGCAAAAGGAACCACCATCTTACCTCTCCCTTTTCCACAACTATCCATGCAACCTGGAAACCATCAATTCCATTGAAAGGTACTTCTTTAGTAAGAATTTCCCACAGAACCTGTTTGAAAAATGAGAATTCATAGGTAAATGCATCCAGTATAACTTGACTACACTGTTCATTTCACATATGAGCTATTGCCTTAAGGTGGATGGTGATGAATGAGTCAAAAAAGGGAGCAAATAGTGATAAAGTTAATAAAAATAAAATGTTGGGTTTGGTATTAAATTGTTTGTCTTAAAATAAAGATATACATATGATAAAACCAAGTGCTTGTCTTGTTTGTGCAATTAAAAAAAAAATATGGGTCGACAGGCCCATATTATCAGCCATGAAAATGGACACTTTGGGCTTGGTTCAAACCAAGTATGACAACATGAAACCTGTGCAAAATTTCCTGAGAAGATTGTGTTTTTATAAAACAGAAGTAGATGTCAATCATTTCTGATAACTTCATGTTGAGATGGCTGTCTGAGATTTACGGGTCCTGTCTATTTTAGTTGGAACTGTCGGTTGTGACGCATAATGTCCCTTTTAAGCAAAATTTTGATTCTAGATCCAATGATATAAACCCTCAACGATGCGAAATTAAGAGCCTACATATTATTCCTCAATGAAAAGACTTTGTAACGGAATAGGCGTAACAAAGCCTGTAAGACTGGATTCTTCAAGTCAGACTTTTTATTTAACGCAATCCCAGTAAATGTCCGATCGTCACAACTGACAATCATAGTGATTCATGAAAACTAACTTTCGTTTCAACATTTTTCTGAATACTTCATGTCCGAAAGTTAAGGCTTGTCACATTCGACATTGTTTACAGCTATTAAAAGTTATTTTCAATAAAATTTCATTCGCCATGGCCTTGTTTTAATAAAATATCATCGCAAATCACCATAAATAATAGAATTGGCCATAGTCATGATCGGAATTAATAGATCTAATCTAAATCCATCATCGCGGATATTAAAAACTTTCCCAACTGACGTACTCAGTTCATGTCCAAAGTAACAATTGACGAATATTGTGTGAAATTTTTTTTTATGTGTTGATTTTAAAAAGAAGAGAACAGTTTTTATTATCTTACAGAAGTTTAATTAATTTCTTATACACGCCATGACGAGATCATCAAACAACTAACACAGCTGAAGATAGATGGAAAAGACTTAAGAATAATAAAAAACATGTATTGGGATCAGAAAGCAGCAATACGAGTAGAGGGAGAAGTAAGCAAGTTTCAAAATATCAAGCGAGGTGTCAGACAAGGTTGTGTACTCTCTCCAGACCTTTTCTCTCTCTATAGTGAAATAATCATGCGCAATCTTGAGGGACACCCTGGAATTAAAATAGAAGGGAGCAACATCAATAATCTGAGATATGCTGATGACACTGTTCTAATAGCAGAAAACGAAAAAGATTTACAACAGCTACTTGACATAGTTAAAGAAGAAAGCGAAAAGAAAGGGCTGGAATTGAACAGAAAGAAGACGGAAGTAATGGTTGTCAGTCGAAAACAAGAATTGCCAATAATCAACATCTATATTAAAGGAACAAGGCTGAAACAAAAGGACCAATTCAAATACCTAGGATCCTTGATCTCAAGCGACGGAAGAAACAACAGCGAAGTTGCATCAAGAATAGCTCAAGCAAAGACAAATTTCCAGAAAATGAAAACAGTTCTGACAAATAAAAACATATCCATCCGGACAAGAAGAAGAGCCCTTGAGTGCTATATAGAGCCCATTTTGATGTATGGATGTGAGGCCTGGACAATATCAAAACAGACTCAGAAGAAGCTGGAAGCAACAGAAATGTGGTTCCTTAGAAGAATGCTGCGAATCTCATGGACAGCAAAGAAGACAAATGACACAGTTTTGGAGGAAGCTCATACAACAAGACTACTCATAAGCAAAATCCGTAAACGTCAAGCAACCTTTTTCGGCCATGTTATGCGAAGAGAAAAGTTGGAGAATCTTGTAACAACAGGAATGTTGGAAGGAAAACGCAGTAGGGGAAAACAACGAGAAAAGCTCATTGAAGGCCTGACAGACTGGCTGAAGGCAGGGAAATCGTTGGAAGCAATAGAAGCGACAAAGGACAGGAAAAAGTGGAGGACCATGATCGCCAACGCTGTAAAGCAAGGCACCTGATGATGATGATGATACACGCCTAGAGTCACATAGCGAAGAATATGTGTTACATTGCATCAAGCCTGTCTTATGTCCTAATGCCTTTTCATCACAACTGAAAGACAATGTTGCCAGTTGCCCACTTTTGCTGTAACTGTACTGGTGCTCCATGCTTTTTTCATTTAACTGTTTCTAAATAAAATCAATATAATTTGCTTTTTGAATGGATTTGTGATGGTCTTGTCTCTGTCAGTTGTGATGCCGGACATAAAAAACCGTCTCAATATTTTTAAGCATAGAGGATTTTTTTCTTCTAAATGAAAATATTCAAAAGAGGTCAGTGTATCTCGGCTTAATTGACAGCCATTAAGGTTAGGAGGCAACAGAAACTGCTAGTTTTTTAACAAATTTTCATGACTGCATCACAACTGACAGATTTGTGATTCATTCCTATATTTTGGTTACTGAGGAAAATCTATAAGGCAAACTATCTTCTCATTATCAGAACCAAATAGAAGGATAGTTCAGCAACTGAAATATATAAGCCATAACATTTATCATAAAACTTTAATTCTTTACAAAGTATCCGATTTTTCAAGCCCGCATTTTGTTAATGGCTCATACACGTTATGAGATGACCTAAGTAAATATGGTTAAAGAAATGATGGACACAGTGAGTTTCTTGAAAAGAAAATTGTTGCAGCGGACATTTGCAATGCAAATCACTTTGCCACTTCTGTCTTTTTACATAGGTTTTTTTTTTTACTTTTAAGATAATATTCATTACAAAATAAAACAGCCTTCTCCAGGAAAAGTTGGGTGCTTTTACAGCATATTTTTAAACCTCTAAACAGTTTTGCGCATACATTTCTTATATTGTCTCTTAGATATCACAGGTTTTATAGACAAGAAATGGAATGCTGAAGATTAAAAAAAGATAAGTATTATCTATGAACTTACAACACCAAATGACCACATATCACAAGCCTCTGATACAGGAAAACTTTGTATCACCTGAAATATAATAATTCAAGAGACATTTAAATCAGAAACTAGTTGTTTGTTTGTTTTTTTTCTTTTTTTCAAACTGATCAGGGTTATTCCAATTATGAACAAATCAAAAGAATCTGCTATTTTTTACACATTATTTGATTACTTCATGACAGAGATACTTATGTAGCTGGCTATTCCTTTATATTTCCTTTAAAATAAACATCTATAAATTTTGTAAGAATACAGGTAATTATCAAGTACAAATAAAAATGACAAAAGCTTCCCACAACAGGCATCCCTGAAATATCCTGATTTTCTAAGTCAGAAAATGTTACATAAACAGTATCAAGTTTTGAGCACAAAACTCAACAAATTTTGACAGTTTGTATGCTTTAACTAGAAATCTGATAAATTCTTTAACAGGTTTGTTAATTATTCATTTTTACACTCACTTCAGGCGCCATCCATGGAAATGTGCCTGCCAAAGACATCTTTGTTGTGCTACCAATAAATCTAGAGGCACCAAAGTCACAAATCTGAAAAGGATAGTTGGACGAAAAAAAAAGTTCTGTTTTATATAGCTCAAAATATTCGATATATGATATTTCTATAATATTTCTAAGAGTTTAAGTTTGAAATTTCAAACTCAGCTTTATAGCTTCATAATGGTGCTTGGCTTTTTTTTTCTGATTTTGCATTAGAAATAAGCTATGTTGCATGAAGAAAATGTACACCACCAGAGTGAAAATAAAAGAGATACAAAGTTGCAGCATCACTCACCTTGCATGACCAGTCTTCAGCAATCACAACTGAAACGACAAAAAGTTTCCATTGCAAGTGATAAGAAAACACGAAAAATTCACAACGTATTGCACCTTTCTTCATTTCTAACATGAAAATAGAAACAAAAACAAGGACGGTTAAGAAAGAGGCCATAATCAAGACATGTAAATATTTCCACTTATAAAGTCACAAATCAAAACCTTTTGATAACCACTAGTCTCATTTCCTTAAGGTCATGTATAACATTTTAAAAAGTAGATTGAATAAATTTTTATCTCAACTCTTTTTTTGTTACAATATGACAAAAGGGTTTCCTTGAGGAATTGACACTTGGAGAAATGTAATGATGCAAGTCAGGATAATTAAAATGATGAAGTACAGCAGTTTGCCAATACATAAAAAGGCTCCAAAATTATGAAATAGTTCTGAAAGTCAGCATCCTCAGACTGGATCCCAATTTTCAGCATATACGTTACAATTTGTAGCACCTACTTTTTGACAAAAAATTAGAAAAAATTACATCTTGAATGCAAGAAACAAACAAAAGACAAAAACTAAACATGCCTCTATTTCGATTTTTTAAAAATCTAATCAAGACTTTGGATGTTTCTGCTTTTATCATTGTCAATTTCTGATTTGATATTTTATCTCCATGATTACCTCTCCAGAAGCTTTGGGCACCTATTAGAGTGAATCTTCTGACGAGCTCTTTGTTGGCTTGGAATTTAATCACTTCAGACTTTGAAAATCCAAAGTTATGAGCACTGTCATTTTCTTTTGTTTTTTTATTGTTGTTGTTGTTGCTGTTGATATGCCAGCAACATTGTGATGTACGGCAAATGACTGAAGTTTAAATTGCTTCAGTTTAGACATAAACTTCAAGAATAGATAAAAGCATTGAAAAAAAACAAGTCAAATTTTTTTAGACATTGCTATTACTAAGATGAATATAAACTTGTGAGCCTTGAATCCATAGTTTGCTATATTCTTACCAATTAGTAAATTCTTACACAATTTTTATGAAAGATACAAATGAGAGAAAACATATATGAAAAGTAGTATAGTCAAACATTTTTCTCAAAATGATGCTTCAAGAATAGATAAAAGCATTGAAAAAAAACAAGTCAAATTTTTTTAGACGTTGCTATTACTAAGATGAATATAAACTTGTGAGCCTTGAATCCATAGTTTGCTATATTCTTACCAATTAGTAAATTCTTACACCATTTTTATGAAAGATACAAATGAGAGAAAACATATATGAAAAGTAGTATAGTCAAACATTTTTCTCAAAATGATGCTTTCAGCACTTAGGAGAAAACATACCATTCTTTGATTTCAGGTCTCTATGGATGACTTTAATGGGCGCTTCCCAATGTAGATAGTTCATACCTAATTAGAAAGTAAGATCAATTAATAAATCAAGCAATATAAATAGTAAAAAAAATTATTTTCTGAGAATTTATTATTTTCCTTCTAATTTAAATTTTTGAAACAACAACAACAACCTTCTTTTTTGCCTGCTAATTATCTCAGTACAAAAAAACAGCCGTGCAATACTTTAGCAAATCCTATGTTTGGTATGAAAGCTATTAAACTTAAAACAATCAATTGACCGATCTGCAGCCTAAATTACACAGTAAAAAGAAGAAAAATAAAGCATTGAGCTATTTTCAGTCAAAAATCATTTGAGGGAAAAATTACACTGATGTTATTTAATAGTACGCAAATGTTTTTTCCTAGCTGCCTCAATTGTCCACACTGCTATAATTTATGAAGTTTTACAATCAGCCATTACAGCTTAAGTTGTTAAGTTTTATATACTTGTGATTTGCTTTATATGTCATTTTTGCATTGAAAGCCTACAGTGGTCACTTTAAAACTGAATAATAATAATATTTCAAATTGTTTGTGCAATACTGAAAAAGGTAAAGCATTGCCAAAAGGTGGTTTTTTTTTCAATGTTCTGCAAATTATGCTAAAAAAAATACAACTCATCAATGCATAAACCTTGAATAAAAAACTGGAATGATGCAAAACATAATGTTATTTTAAAAAATCAGTTTATAATACATCCTTTCTGTGTAAAGTTACTAAATAACTTTTAATCATAACTTTCATAAAAAAAGCACTACAAAAGAGGAATGCAATTATGGTATTTATGAACTGATTGCTTACTTTCAGTGTGGCATTATATAATTGGTGGTTCTTACATTCATAACACAATGAAAAAAATTTATGAGATCCACCTTTTGGCAAATGCTCAAATAAAATGGTGCTCTGAACATACCTCTGGCTATTTCAATTGTCCATTTGACGATTTGTCTAAAGTCAAGCTCATTGTTTGGGTTGCGCATATACGAGTACAATGACCCATTTGAGGCATACTCTAGAAGCATGAATGACAGAGGAAAGAGGATTTAACATTCAAGCATTGAGTTTGGAGTGTTTAAAAAAAAAGCAGACTTTATACATCTTCTAAAGCTTAACAAATATATGCATTTGCATTCAAAGATAAAAAGCTTAAATATTGAAGGTATGAGATCTCACTTTGCCTTCATTGAAGAATTTGTTCACCTCTGAACTTAACCACTATGAGAAAACATTAGCAATAAAAAGGAACTGTTCTAAAAAGTACTGAGAAATATGAAGAAAAAAGCATAAGTACAAATAAAAACTAAACAAAACTGCTTGTATTTTTTAGATAGCTGCAGATGTGTCAACTCATGGCCCTAAACTTTGATTTAATGATGTTTTCTCCACAATATTCAATAAGCATTTGACTATTCATTAGCAAATACACTACCCGTGACTAGGCAATAATTAGGATCTTGAATCACAGCTCCATAAAACTTTATGATATTGCGATGACTTAGACTGCTCAATACTTGTGCCTGAAAGAAAGATTCAGAAAATTTAAGACTGATTTCCACACTAATTATGGTTTTATAAAAATTTACAAAGCTTTGAAGTTCACTGTGCAAGAAGTCTTCATGAGTCAGATTCAGTATATTATAGCTTTCAGAGATAATGTGATTTCTCCCTGCTTAAAAAATCCTTTATAAAAAATAATGCTTATATTTTGACAAAGAGTCAAGAAATCTTTCTCAATATTCTTTTGACTAAATTTTAGAACATCAATGATTTAAAATGAGAAAAATGTGTGTCTTGTGACTCATTCAGAGTAGATGCAAAACATTTAAGGTATCAATACAGTGTACACAAGATCAAAAACAAAAAGCTTCCTGCCAAAAATTGCCCAAATGCCAATAAAAATTGAATTGTGTATATAATGAGAACATCGACAAGCCTGTGCCGATGAACAGTCCACTTTTATTTTATTGTTGATAAACCAAACATAAAAACTGGCCAACTGAATTAGGTGCTCAAACTGGATTTTTCAGTCTTTTTGCATTTGCATGTGTGTCTTGTTTGATCTTACTTTTTCTTACTTTTTAAACCAATCTGTATTGAGGATAGTTGTTTTAATTTGAGTACTACAGCTCCATCAGGCTGGGTCCTACAGAATTGAATCGAAGAGGTCCATGCAGATGTCAGGACAGTGGTGAGGATTTCAAGCATTGTTCCGTAACATAATAAACATCATAATAATAACCTCAGATTTAATTTGATACAGCTTTCATACTAAACAAAAAAAAAATACCTTCAAATAAACCATACAACATGATCCTTCACACTTAAATTAAAAAAAAAGTTATCTATCTGAATCAGAGGGACATCTATTAACATTTTCATGGTTTTCAAACTTCTAAAAGTTTATATTATGTAAGAAAAAATTATGGTTCAACAAAACATGTTTCAAAAGTACATACATTTGTAAATTTTAAGAATCTACTCATTATCTACCTCTTTTTCCAAAACCAGCAGCCGTTTGACAGCAACAATCATTTCCTGAGATTGCCAAAGGGCTCTGTACACGCTGCCAAATGTTCCTCCTCCACATCTCTCATAGAAAATGAGATCATCAAAAGGAATTTCTACCAATGTGCCTCCTCCTTCCTCCATTTTGAAAGAGCTTTATGAAGATAAAAAAGAAAGTCTGAAGCAGGATTGTTACGAAAATACAAGCAGCAACCATAACAACACTCACGGTTTAAATCTACTGTGGAGTGTAGGACAACAAGGAATGCTTACTTCCTATATACACTAAATGATATTGACACAATGTACATGCAGGTTTAGGTTAGGGAGTGACACTGCCCAAAGTCCTCAAGAAGTTTGTCAATACTTTGGAAAGAAGACAACATTTTCATGTTTCTTTTTAATTTGTCTTTCACAATCCTTTTAAGGCAGATGCAAACTGCTTTCGCCACCCTTTGAATAGTATAACTTGGCACAGCCAGATTCTACTCTACAATCCAGTACTCCACCTCTTTGAAATTTCCATATAAATAATCACTAGCATCATAAACATCTCAATTTTTAAAAAAAATAAATTTGCCCCTCAACTTTCAGTGATTTAATGAGTTTTAATTGGTTAAAATAATTGTTGTTGCCTTTCACACTTTTTGGGCTGCGTTCTCAAACTTTCCAAATCAAACAGAAAAAAAAATAATTTTCATATGATAGCCTGGATTAGCTGTAGACTGCTTCTATCATTTTCCCTAAATTTTTCTTGATAGGATAAAGCTGATACAAAATGTCACAAAAATCTTCACAGTCACAGAGACTGAGCCAGGCATTGCAAACTAAAGGCCTAGATCAGATATGTTTCGGCTATAGAGTTAGGCCTACATGTAGATTAGACCCATACAATAATAATGTGTCAGTGTAGGCCTATGTTTACAGTTAGACTATGATGAGTAAACTGATTATGATAAACCGTTCCACATTATTTGACACTCTCGACCAGATGCAAATATTCTATTGCTTTAATTTGTTTGACATTCCCTCACCTTTTGTTGAAATAGACGTTAAAAAGAGAGGTCTATTATTTTACCAATTTTATATACAATTTCAAAGCTCTCTAGTTTTTCTAGTCCTCTAAATCTAGATTCTAGATCTAGATCTAATCGGTTTCTTTTGGTTTTTTTTTTAATCAGCGAGTGCTACTCAAGCTTGGATTTGATCCAGACCAGATCCAATGTCTAGATGCAGAAATAGGATACAATCTACGTAATCTGATCTAGACTTTCTAATTTTTCGTCAAGAAGGTATCGTGACTAGGGGCGCAGCCATGTTTGTTGTGTTTAGAAAGGTCGATTTCCGGTAACACAAGGCCAAGGCCGAGTCACTGGCATTTCCCAGTCTAGGCCTGGGCACGAACCCTATTTCTTGGTGTTCATGAACACCGAGTAACTCAGCCGGAAGTGTTCATGAATCTGATTACGAATATGAATACCGGAAGTATTTATCTTCAGCGACAACGCCCCCTTTCTACTCATCTCAAATGAAACACTCACTAGCCATGCAGGAGCCGAATGAATCCAGTGACGTATGCAACGAATCCTATGACGTATCAAGTCATCGCGTGTGTTCGTGTTGCAGACCAGAGGTTATGAAAGGTCATTTCTCTTGTCTTCCGGTGACATTTTTTTTTCCCGCTGAATAGTACAACGAATCCAGTGACATATGCAACGAATCCGATGACGTAGAAAAATCTTCGTCTGTGTTCGTGTTGACGGAGGTCAATGCACTAATTGTCGACCGACGCATCACATCCCCCTCTCCCCCCACCGACCATGCTGCGTGGGCGCAGGCCTAGATCTGGCTGCACTGCATTTTTCTGGCAGGAGGACTAGATCTAGACTTTTTATGTAGGCCTATTACTATTAGGCATCGCCTGTTTGGCTCTATTTAAAAGAGGCGATGCTACTTGGTGAAATTGGTATAGGCCTACAAATAATTACTAGGGAATTATTTGCAGATGACTATTTTTTAGAAGCGCAAAGACAATTACTACTACCAGGCATAAACAAGCTGGGCGAGAAAGAGAATCAGAGGAGCGACCATTGTTCATAATTATACCCTTAATTCCATTGCAGGGAGAAAGGGGGAGAGTTGGGCACAGAAGAGAAAATTATACCTTTTTTTATATTAATTCAATATTTTATTGACCGTTTTTTATTTATTTATTTTTTTTTTTTTTTATATTCCTTCCTGGAAGGAGCAAGTCACAACAATGAGATCAACTTGTTTTACATTCCGATGATCTCAGGCTTTCTGTCTCATCGTCAAGTGTAGCGTTGTGTGCAAAATTTATTGCAATAGATGTAGATCTAATCAAGGTCTGAAATACATTGCGCAATAATCTAACAGTAATCAGATACACAAAAAAGGTCGTGCCAGAAGTCAGTGGCTCAATCTTTTCCCATTAAAAAAATTATTAAAATTCAAACTTTATTATTCAACAAAGCTCTTTTTCAAATCTTTATTTCTATAGGGAGTGAGTTACAATAATAAAATCAACCCTTTTAACATTCTGGTGGCCTCAGGCTTTTCTTTAGCCCCGTTCGAACCGAGCGCTTCGTGGTAGGTTGACTCGACATCTTTCATACTGATCTTGCAAATGCAGTAGCAGTGGAGATCTAGATTTAATCAAGGCCAAATCACACAGCAACTGATAAAAGCAATCGCACACATACACATAAAGTGAGGCCAGGCGCCTCTGTTTAAACCAATGGTTCACAACTTGTGTTATCATGGCTCTAATACTAGTAACAGTGCGATAGCTTTCTAATGTTACAAAAGCAATATCGCAGTCATGTGACATTTTGTGAATAAACGTATTATAAGGCTGATATTGGATTTATCTGCATTTTCTGTAATTAGAAATTCCGCGGCGCATCGGTTGTACAAAATCTGAAGGCCTAGGTAATACTAAATCACAAGAAAGATGGGAACCACTGTTTCAGCTGTATCTCGGCTAGGCTATCTTGCTTCCTGTAGCTACAACCCTCCCCTCTCTTCCCCCATCCTTTCTCCAGTATGATTGTCTCACTAGGATCATCAAAGCACGACGAATCCTAGCGAATCCTAATGAATACTAGCAAACCCTCTTTTTCTAACAATAGGTCCTAGGCTGGCTTGCTTCCTGTAGATGCGACCCTCCCCTCCCCTCCCTCTCGAGTATGATTGTCTCACGAGTACGCCAAGGCACGACAAATCTTAGCGCATCCTGATGAATACCAGCAAACCCTCTCTTTCTAACTGTAATAGCCTATGTTTCCATCCTTAGGTCTAGGATTTGTAATCATTTACTACGCTAAGTAATTGAATGACTACTTCCGGCGGAAGATTCATAGGGTTCGAATCCTGTAGTCGAATCCTGCTCAGCAACTATTTCCCACGTTCGAACACATTCCTGTTTGCCCTCGTTATTCTCCGACATTTTCTTCGACCACAATAACAACTGCATCCATTCTACCCATTAATAATTATTACAATTGGTAATATATATGCAAAATTATGATCAAGATAGATCAAAGTTCCGTTCTGCTCCAGATATAATTTGACTGTTCCATTATGCTTAGAGTATATTTTTATGCTCCTTAGAAAATCTAGTTCTAAGTAAATTTAGAATTTTTCCCTTTAATCTTATTTGTCTGCCTCTTCTATGTATTTAATTTTGAGTTCATCTTGTAATAAAGTAGGATTACAAAAGTAGCAATACTCCCCATAAATAAGGCTCCCGGGACCTGAAATAAAATATTAAAAAATTCAATTTTGCCCCACTTCGATCCTACAATACCGACACT
>BLXT01007308.1:1394281-1415005 GCA_019648995.1 Plakobranchus ocellatus | reverse complement strand
TATGTGTGTGTGTGTGTGTGTGTGTGTGTGTGTAATATATATAGGTTTATCGCTGAAGAAAAACATACGAGATTCATCCTTACGCTTTGCATAAAAGCATAAGGCTAAGCATAGTTAAGACTGTTACTGTATTGAATATTATACTGGAATCTATGTTTCCGTATTGGATTTTTTCCCCTTGTTTCTAGATCAACAGTCATACCCCCAATCTAACTCTTTCCGGCCTAATGCATACATTGCCTTTGACAAAGAGGACAGAGCCTTTGGGAGAAAAAATACTGAGAAAAAAACCAAACTCCTGCTTTAGAGTGTAAATAGCTATGGCGACGGCTTCAGGCATGTCTCTCTCCTCGGAACATGTTCAACGACTTCTTCAATGTGCAGTTTGCCTGGAGACATTTAAGCAACCCAAACTTCTACCTTGCCAGCACACCCTATGCCTCAGTCCTTGTCTCGAGGGTTTAGTAGAAGTTCGAACACGCTCTGTCCGTTGCCCAGAATGCCGCGCTGATCACTTCGTGCCTCGCGGTGGCCCTGCCAATTTTCCAAACAATTTAACCATCATTGCTTTTCTCGAACTTTCTGCGGGTCCAGCAAGAGCAGCAGTAAGAGAAGACGAAGCTGGGGGGCGTCGTGCGATACCTGTACCTCGTGAGGCGTTCCAGCCGCCTGGGGAGGCTGAAGATGACCAGGCTGTTGCCGAGGATCCACTGGTAGCAGACGTTGAAGCTGGACCCCTATGCTGTTCCGTGTGTCGGGACGAGAGGAGCATCTCACGCTGCCTCCATTGCGATCAGCTGGTCTGTGAGGATTGCAGACGTGCACATTTGACCCAGGTAGGCTTATGACCATGCTGCAGCAAAAAGTGTGTATATTTAACAGTGTGTATGCGTGTCAATTGTTAAAAGAATCATATAGGCCCTCTATGTGAAGTTGTAATACTACATAAGGTAATATCTTAGTTGGTACTGCTTGATTTTTTTTTTTTCTGTTTTTCAATGTCCCTTCCATCAAAACAAATGAAAAACTTCAAAATAAAACAAATTTGTTTCCTACTCCAACGCTAAAATTTCACGTCCATATTAGGCCTAGGCCCCAACTTGTTTCTGAGTAAAGCAGGTTTTTTTTTTTTTCAGATTTTCTCTGAATATTAATCTTTGTTGCGTTGATTTATTCCTCTATTCAGATAAAAGTCTCATTTGAGTAAGTATTTTAAAATGACTCTGCACAACAAATTACAATATACTTTGATGCAGGACAGAAATAGCCAGATTTTTGTTTCTTCATAGAATGAGCTCTCTTAGCCAAAAAGCAATCATGATCCTAAAATTATACGCTCTCCCCACATACATTTCCCTTTGGCCAGTTTCATTTACCGCAGAGTGATTGAAAATGTTTGATGCTAACATATATTTTTTCAGAAAAAAAATGCTTGATCATGTGTACCGTACACGAAAAATTGAAAAATGGTCTATGTTATTATTACATTTTTTTTTACCAGCAAAATGTATTTTTCAAATACAGCAGTTATTCTGTATCCCCATGTTGGGTCGTGATTCATATATTTTTTATTCATGACCGAATGCATATTCAACGCATTTATTCATTGCAGAAATAGATGGGAAGTCTCAGGCCTGGCATTATTTTGCGAAACTGGATGATCAAGCTTCGCATGTCTTTTGCTCCCTTAAAAAAAATCAAGTCTTTTGTTTCAAAACAGTCAGTAAGCAAGTTCCACAAGAGGCTAACACAAAAGACTAAAGAATAGCCAGTTTTAAAAAGTGAAAAGAGCAATAATCGATACACTAGATTTTTATAGAATAGTTACAGATTAAAAAAGAAGAAAAATACAACCAAATCCGAAGAAACTGAACCGAGTAATTGTTAAAATATTATACATCTGATATATAATGATGTAGAGAAAGAAGAAAAAATGCTTCGAAATTATACAGGAAAAGTTTTAAAAAACATGAGTAAAACAATACTTGAGAGGTTTTAGCAATTTATAAGGAAAGAAGTACACTGGCTGGGGTCATAGGCTAGATCTAGTGCTCATAACCCGCCATTGAATCATTTGCCGCCATCGAATCATTTGCCGCCATTGAATATTCACTCGCCATTGAATCATTTACCGCCATTGAATGTTCACTCGATATTGAATCATTCATTGAATATTCATTCGCCATTAAATCATTTGCCGCCTTTGAATATTCACTCGCCATTGAATCATTTGCCGTCATTGAATAATTATTCGTCATTGAATAATTATTCGTCAGTGACTGATTATTCGTCTGCCTCGCTATCATAGACACTCTCTTGCGCAATTGTAGTCCTTGATTGTTACTCGAATAAAGGAAATGTTGCCTGCATGCAGTCGCCTGAATGGGGTTCCAAGTTACGTTCTAAGCCATTCTTAATATTTTATTCTTAGTAAAAACAGTATATTTATTCAAAATATATTCAATATTTAACCTGAAATTATTCATTATTCATTCTCGGCTGTAATGTTCATGAATGAATGAATAAACTCGAATATTCACCACGACACTAACACTGATGATGACGATGATGATGATGATAATATCATCATCATCATCATCATCAACATCTTCATCATCATCATAATCATCACATCATTACATCATCATTATCATCAACTGCTTATGCATCAAAAGACGTGGCATGTCTGGGTTTTTGAGTTTTTAAGTATTTTGCCATCCTGCCCACCAGAGTGATTATTCCTTCCTGAATTCCGAGCGTTCACCCACGTTTAATATTACATCGAAAACGGCCATTAAAAATATACATAATTTTGCAATCGCCGCCCCTACTGCAGCTAATGCTACTACTAGTTTTTTTGCAAGCAGTAGAGATTAATATTATTCAACAAATTGGTATAACAAATCTCCTGCTTTCACATGTTTATCTACAACAGCGACTGTTTTAATAGAGGCTTAATTTAGGTCGAGAGAAATAAAGATATTCTCTGAATTTTTTTCTATACTTTTTTCAGGTAAGAGCAGATGTAACAAGGATGATTAGCCAGATAAGGCGTAGTCTGCCACAGCTTACAGATCAGCTGATAGCCTTGGCAAGGAAAGAGACGCAGTTCCAGAACAGATGCGACGATGTCAAAACAGATATTTCAGAGGTTTTTGAGAAGCACATAAGAGATTTGAAAGCAAGGGAAAGAGTTCTTCTTGAGGAAGTAGATGTTTTCACATGTCACGAGCTTCGAAACCTAAGAGGATTCCAAGAGACGGTGGAGATGGAGAACGCGAGCCTTGCCAGCTTTTGTGACTCTGCCGAAGCGATGTTAAGTTTGTCCCGGCCTGTAACAGAAGGTGATCTCATCGAAATGAAGCGACAGTGTTTGGAGCATTTGGAGACGGTGCAGTGTTACGAAGACGGCATTACTAGACCTCCAACCATCAAACAAATACAGGCTTCCATGGAAAGCTCCTTCTTGTCCTCCACTATCAACAACTTTGGCGACCTGATCATAACCTCTCGCCCCATGCCAAACACAGATGTGGCAAGACCATCCCGTGCGGATGTGTCTGCAGTTAGATCGGAGTGGGATTTGAACTCCGAATCCCGCCTGTCGAGAGCATCAGTGCCACCACAGTTAGGCAGGCCAAGCAACAGAGCAGTTGATAGAGTTAATCATGTGTCAAGGGCTATGTCAATATCTCCAACACAGGGCAGGCGAGAAAGACAGGTAGGAAAATTTAAAGTCTATAATAAAAATACAACATCATGCTTCATGTGACGCCGTCTTTGCAGAAAATCTGTGGCTTAATATTGAAGATGTTGTGTATGCTGTTTTATGCCATTTTAAGATTCGCATTCACAATGAAAATGATTATGTAAGCACATACTGAAAAGAGTTCTTGGATAAAATTTGATGATGAGAAGAGTAATATCACATGAGCATAGGATAAGGATAATCATTTTTTTTCTTCAACTAACAAGAACCAGTCTGTTCATATTCAATAATAATAAAACATTATTGTCCTATATACAGTACATCATTTTACAATAATAAAAACGCTATAAGCTTAAAGATCAGTAATGATAGTAGCAGTAGAAGTAGTAGTAGCAGCAGCAGCAGCAGCAGCAGCAGCAGTAGTAGTAGTAGTAGTAGTAGTAGTAGTAGTAGTAGTAGTAGTAGTAGTGGTGGTGGTGGTGGTGGTGGTGGTGGTGATGGTTGGGGTGGGGTGGTTATGGTGCTAGTGTAAATATGTGTTGCTGTTATTGCAGCCCCAGTTATCTTTTCTATTATTACGAGTTCTTAAGATATTCAAAGATGAATTTTCTCGCAGGTCAATTTCGAGCTGGATGAGCGTTCGTCAGACAGCACTACAGGGTTGGGTCTCCGCCCAAGGCGGTGTCCAAACAGATATGACAGATACGAGAGGCGGTCTGACAGCAGATTGGTAGGCCTAGGGACAAGCCGAGCTCCATCGATGTTGCGTCAAATGCAAGAAAGGACACGCCATCGAAGTCTTGGTGGAATTCCTTTAGCAGCTGATTATCTTGACGAGACAGATGAGAGCCCAGATACAGACAATGATTCGAGACCGTTTCATTCTCAATCCCAATCAAATTTTCAGAGAGGAGATTTGATGGAAGAAGGAGAAAGGGAGGATGAGGAGAGACTGGATTCACCAGAACCTTCGGTTGCTATTCTTTCCACAACGTATCCAGGTGCTCGATCCTCCAATTTCCTCCCTCCTTCTCTGCAGCATGGAATGGCAGGGTCTGGTCCATCTGAAATAGCCACGATAATTATTGATAGACCGGGAAATCAGGCAAGCAGCACCAGCAATACCCCGAGTGTTTACGTTAGCACGCCCAGGAATAAGTACAACCAAAAGGGAAATTCAGTGTATAAATTTGGCCGAAGGGGGAACGGCCTGGAGGAGTTTACCTGCCCAAGGGGAGTAGCTGCCTCCCCTATGGATGATAAAATCTACGTGGCTGATAGCAGCAACCATCGAGTCCAGGTATTCACCAATACAGGCAGATACATCAGAATGTTCGGGCGGTATGGACAAGGTGATGGAGAATTCGATTGCCTGGCGGGGATCGCTGTGAATGAACTGGGACAGGTGATTATAGCTGACAGGTACAATCATAGAGTTCAGATCTTTGACAGAAACGGCGTCTTCCAAAGGGCATTTGGTAGCGAGGGAAGAAATCCTGGACAGCTCAACTATCCCTGGGGCGTAGCCTGTGATAATATGGGATTCATCTATGTCTGCGACAAGGAAAACAACAGGGTACAGGTGTTCCAGTCTAACGGATCTTATGTTAGGATGTTTGGGTCTCAAGGTTCCCAGGCAGGACAGTTCGTAAACCCACATTACATCGCTGTAAGCCCCGACAATAAAGTTTACGTCAGCGATAGCAGCAATCACCGTATTCAAGTGTTCAGCCTATATGGCGATTTCATATTTAGCTTTGGTACTTGTGGGAATCTACGTGGACAGATGAAGTTTCCACGGGGTATTGCCATCGACAACCAGGGATTCGTTGTGGTGGCGGATAGCGGCAATAATCGAATTCAAATTTTTCGGTCAGACGGACGTTTTTATTCAATGTTTGGAAGTTGGGGAAGCGACAGAGGATATTTTAAGGGTCTCGAAGGGCTGGCGATTCTTGCAGATGGTAAAATTGTTGTTGGAGATCGAGAGAATCACAGTGTTCAAATATTCTAAAAAAAAAAAAACAACAACAACAAACAAACAAACAAAAACAAAAACAAAAATCAAGCCATTATCCACGTTGTTTTAATTTTTTTCTTTTAGATCATCATTTGACTAAGAATGCTTTCATTAATTTTGCTTGTCTAAATTTGACAGTATATTAGAGTACTGAACAGCAAATAGTTATCCCTGATCCTGATTTAACCAGAAAGTTAAAATTATGTTGCATTCCTTCTTACCTATACACTTTTACAAAAATCAAACCTACTGTGTGTGTGTGTGTGTGTATTATATACAAAATTTACATACATATATATATATAATTATATATATATACGAAATGAATTTATCCTTTGTATTCTATTCATACAAAACTAATCTTACCCCTATTCTATGACAACAATTTTCTAAAAGCGCTGCCAAGCAGCCGTCCTTTTCATAATTATTATTATCATATTATCCTTTTCATTGCATTATCTTTACTATTTTCAATCTTTGTATGCGGTTGTTATTACCTTTGCTAATGTTTGTATCAGTTTCATCACTGTCACATTAATTAATTACACAGTTACATTGGAAACAAGCTTAATAAGTCGAATTTGTGTTATTTCAACGGCTTTGGAACGCGATGTAAATCCAGTTGAATGTATAAAAAGTACTTTCAAAGAAATGCAAAATATATAAAAATTGGAATTGAATTGTTTTTATTTAAAATAAGAGCACGTAGATATAAATTGCGTATTTTTTTGCAAATCACACAAACTTTTGATATTGCATAATTGTTTGTGGTATCGAGAAAACTTAAATTTTAAGTAGCTTTCCTCTTTTGTTGTCAAAAACATGGGTGACAGTTACTCTGTTTTGCTTTATTTTCAGGTAAACTCAGAAACTTTACATTTTTCAATCTTTTATCTGTAACCTATGATTCCAATGTTCCATGAAACTGTCAATCTTTATCTCTCCGTTTCAAAAATGGCTGTTCATAATACTTTATTTTGGGTTTTTTTTTTACTTGTCCATGAAGTTCTCGTCAATTGTCTGCTGCCACTATTTTCTTTCTGGTTCTATTGTGAATATCCACTGTTCACAGCTGTAAAGAAATGTGAAGAATTTCGGTGCAAAAAACTTCAAGCGCCATTTGAAAATGCTGAAAGAAGCTATTTAACGTAAAATTTTTGTGATAATCATAGGATTTTATGAGGCTAGTCTCCTTATTCTATTGAATTTACCACAGCATCATGTATTTACGAAGTAAATCAGTGTTTTCTTCCTCACCTAAAAATAAGATTCTCTTGTAAATGTTTTTATAACTTTTGTAAATATGCCATGAAACCTTGAGTTTTGTTGTCATTTGTATGCTCTTATTTTTTCCTTTTTTTTTTAAGAATTAGCCTCATTACTTGGAAATTTCTTTTGCTTAATTTTTACTTTTAAAATTTGAATCAGGTTACACACTTGCCTTCTATCTGATGTTACAATGTGCCCTATGTAATTTCAAGATTTAAAACTCATTTTATTTTCTGTCCCTTAATCATTATTTTGAACATTATTTCAAACTTTTAAAAGGGTTGAACTTAATTTATTTTAGTTTTTTTTTTTTTTGTAAATACATTTATAATTGTTTCGTCTCTTTGGTGTCTCAGTCAATGAAGGTTCCATCATTCTCTTTAAAAACTGACCTGTCGTCTACATTTCTAAGAGTTGTTTCACAACACAAGTTGAAATAATCAGACGACATGACACATCTATCTCTTTGGCTCAAACCACAGAGCAGCCAACTAATGTGATAACCATTTGTCAGCTACACTGCGTCTCATTTAAGAGGCAGAGCCGACGTACATAAGCTTTGCTGAATAGAACAAAGAAAGGTGGTACATGGTATATTAACAAACTGCTCTATTAATATGAACATTAATGCCTTTTAAGCTTGTTTTTTTTTAATTATTCTTTAGAATAATATGTTCTTTGGTCGGGTGGTTGTTTACTTGTTTGTTTTTTTTTCCTTTCAAATACCAGAATATCAAAAACTTTTATTCATTTTCTATTTTCGATTTATATTTACATGATACAATTTCAACATTATTATTTTCCTAATTGTTGTCAATTGTGAGTGGCCGACAAATAGAAAGAGACGGAATCTAATCAGAAAGGGACTGAGAGAGAAAGAAAGAGAGAGAGAGAGAGAGAGAGAGAGAGAGAGAGAGAGAAAGGCGAGAAATGTGCCCTCTAGAGAGAGAGAGAGAGAGAGAGAGAGAAAGGGGCGAGAAGTGTGCCCTCTCCACTCTGTGCCAGGTGAATAAAGGAAAGTATTGATACCAATAAGAGAAAAGTGACATTCTTAGAATGAATTAAACATTTCCACATGATTCATGTATATAATATACATGTTCAAGAACTGAATATTAACGTCCTTACACCACTATGGACTTCCCCTGGCCTATAAGCAATATTATAAATGTTCTTGTATTAATTCGTTTCTCCTGCCTCCATCCCTTGGTATATTCTAAATGTGCTTTGCTACACAATATCTTGTTATGTAATCAATAAATTGATGTTGTCAAAACAGTTTACGGCTACATTCATTTCAAAAAATAAATGTGCAAAATGTCTATAAAATTATGAGTAAAAAGAAACCCTATATTACATGCTCTTATTCTTGAATATATATACATATTAAAAACATGAGCAAAAAAAAGCTGGGACTGCTTAATCTATAAAAGAAAAGGGGTGTGTGAGATTTTTTAAAAAAGCTTTTAAAACGGTCAACAGTAATGTGAGGCTCATGTAAAGTCCAAGTGAGGGGACCTGAGTGTTTTTGACATAGGGCATTCTGAGATAGTTTGCCATTGTTGTCCTCACCACCTTTACTCTAAAACTAAAATCAACTTTAGATTCACATGCCCATCCTAAAAATACTCAATTTTGTAGTGCGCAAACTTGACTTCAGAATTTGTAGTGGTGGACACTAAAACATACAATAGTGTAAAGAACAAAGCAAAGTTACAAATAAAAAAAGGAAAACAATGACAAAATATCAGTAGAAAATGCTGGTTTATTCCAAAACTACATGTCAAATTCTTCTTCAAAAGTCACAATCAAGAATTGATAACATGCTCAAAACATCAACGTGATACAAAAATCTTGAACCTGAAACATCATGATCTACACATAAGTACAGCAAACCATTTTATGAATTCTAAACACTATACACAAACACTAAAAACAGATAAAGTCTTTTCTAAACTAACACTTTTTGAAAAGATTTACTGCCTACAAAAGTTTTCAAACATATTTTTTGATTGAAGGTGCCATATTCTAAATTTTACACATGGAGATAAAAATATTTAAATATGATTGGACATTCAATCATTTCCTTGTAAAAAAAAAAATGTAATTGTTGGAATTCTGGTAAGAACAAAAAAAATTGTACCTTAGATTATTGTCATGGAATCTTGATCTGTTTCATGTATTTCAACAAAATATATAGGTAAGTGTGTATTCAAACGCACAGACAGTATTTTTAAAAATCTTAGGAAATGAGCTGCTCAAGTTCTGGAGGAACAGTCAAATAAATATTTAATTATTGAAAAACACGTTGAGAGAAGACAAGTTTTTCTTCTGTTATATCTCTCATTAAATTAAAAACAAAAACTATATTTTATGCCACTTTGATTCACAGACCGTAGATGTCAACACATGCCTTGAGTTCCCAAACTCAGTTAAAGTGTTTTCCGAAGTTCCCTTTAGAAGTGGATTAAGGAAATAGGTTTTTCCACAAGATTGGAAAGAGGACTGCAATGTTCCAAGGAGGCCTGTAGATGTAAGGTGAAAATCATAGGGCATAATACTCTTATCAGTTTCCAGGTGAGTCAAAAAGTCCATGTGGAAGATGAGATACATATGATTTGCAAGGGTAATGAGCAGGCGAATGAGACACAACAAATCAGCTCAAAATGGACACATTTAATGCTAAAACTCCATATTTTAAATTGCCTTATTTGTTCATCACTGCGAATTTGAATAAACCTGGGATGCAATTGGACCCTCAGCAATATTTAGAAAATCTTTTAAAAGCTTTTGACAGCATTGATAGAAGATCTGTGGAAATTGAGACCCAATGAAGTGCCAAAAAAGATCTCAGGTTTGATTCAAAACAATTTCTGACAGTTATAATGAGCATGGCAAAGTGAGAAGATACATGTGTCATACATTCATGTCTTCCAAATCAAGACTGGAATCCAGAAAATCTGTCTGCTGTCAGCGTTTTTATTCCTCACATTGACTTTTTTTTTTTTAGGTTTTTGCATATAGACAGTCCACAACAAGGTGATCTCAAACTTTTAGGCCCTTTGTCAGGCCAGGGCACCAGGGGCAGGGCTGGAACCCGTGACTCTATCATGGGAATCAACAGCTGTAAGAGAATTCAGATTATTTGGGTAACAGTCTGAAAAAAGTAGACACATTTTGTTGCACATCAATTGAACTTGAATACTACATTACTTTACTATCCCACAATCATAGAAAGACATTACTGAGGAATGCTGAAGAAATGTATGTGTAAATTCCACCTGAGGAAAGTCAAAGAAATTTTTAATAAACCCTTGATGAGCAAATCATACACAGGGAAAAGAAAACGTGAGAGAGATGAGAATATGTGAAGATATTGGCTTGCCAAAGTAAAATTATCATTAACAAAACACGGAGGGCGTGGAAGATGTCATGACTAGAATTCAAAAGGCATTTTTTGGTTTCAATTTTGATTCATATTCATCTGACATGGAGCTGAAGGTAGAATAGCACTAGTAGGCAAATGTGTAATTCCTACATAGTTTTTCTTTCTCTTAATTTTGATTTAATGTATTGGCAGATTGATACAGAAATAATCATGCAAATAATAATTTAGACATTGAATACAACCACTTCTAGCAGAAATAATCATACAAATAATTTAGATATTGAATACAACCACTTCTACCAATTCAGCAATACTAAGAAAAAATGTAAAAAGTCAATCATAAAATTAAAAAAAAAAATTGTTAGAAAAACTGCAAACAAAATTAGTCATAAGAAGTTAACCAAAGCATTTTTTCGATTTCAGTTTACTACTGACATATCGTTTCATTTGATTGTTTTTGGTATTTCAAAATTCTAAACTATGAATTTCATAACAAAAAAATTAATTCAATCCAAATGGAATTTGCATGATTGGAACTTTTTTTTTCAAACATTATGCATAGAGTTGAATGGTCCAGTTCATATGAAAATGTAAAGAATGATATGTTATCCATTTTTGCCTAAATACATGTACAATTTGATTGCAGTACATTGATTTACAATGAAATAATCATTAAAATAAATACAAATCTTTGGATATAAAATGACTACAAGGAAAAAAGTCAAGAGCTACAAAAATTCAAAAAATTCAATTCAGATACATATGAAAAACTTCCACTAAAAAAGCCAATGATTTTTCTTGGTCTATTTTACATCTACATAGCAAGGTTGTTTTTTTTTACTTGGCATAACTATTACCATCTCAGGCTGTAGTCCTCATTTTTTATGCCTAGTAAATTTTTTTTTGTCTGAGATTGCTTAGGCCCTGGCTAGTAGGATGAATTGAATTGCATTATAAAAGAGATATGCCCAAGTCCAAATGTATGCAATTGAATAAGCCTATAATTCACACTTGCATAGTCGGCCTTCCAGAACAAGTACAATATACAAAGATTATAACAATAATACTATGTTAATTTATGCAATTTATTTACTGAAATTGACATCAGCCTAACAGCAATTCAACAACATGATTAAATAATTGAATGTTTATAAAAAAGAACATAAATTGCCTCTTGTGCTTTACCACTGGTTAAACAAAAAATTACGTTCAAATCAAAAGAAAGTCATGTTTTTTTCGTTCACATAATAATTTAACGTTTTTTTCAAAAGAAGGTGCTTTTATTTTAATTCAAAAAAGAAACAATATTAAAATAAAAGATAGTTCTATGCGGAAAAGTAGTTTTGTATAAATTCAAAATATAAAGTCCTAGCAAGCAAAAAAAAATCTCATCAATTAAGAAGAGCTTTTCTTAAAAAAAAAACAAGTCTTTTTTCAATTCAACCCTTTACTGTCTTTGTCCAACTTCTTACCACAATTGGTCATCAAAAAAAGAAAAAGAAATATATAATAATATATAATATAAAAATAAATAATCTGTTAGTGGTTGAAAATGACGGGAAAAAATCAAGGAGAAAATATTTGTCAGAGTTATTAGTTTGTGATATATATCATGTAAAAAGAGTCAGCTGAAATGTGATCATTCATTTGAAAATTACAGGAACTAAGTGAAAATTATTATAGAGTTGGTCAAGAAAATTAAGAAAAAAAAATTCAGCTGCAACTAATACAAAAATAAATTAACCAAGAGACGGATTGTAGAATACATGAGCAAGAGGAAAAATAACTGATTCTGCAAAATGAACATCTTAAAAATACATGTCTTAAAGTTATAATTTTGCAGTGGCTGTAATTTATGTTGAAAAGACTGTTTGGCATGAAATTATACAACAAAATGCCAACTGAATCATATCAACTTAAACATTTCAAAAACACCAATGCTTACATGAAATATTGTGAATCTTTTTTTTTTGCCATACTCTAAATATACTTTCCTTCTTTTTCCTTTTTTTTTTTTTATTTGTGCATTCTTACAAGTTAGTGATCTACAGTCCATCTCAGACTAGGCTCCAGACAATGGACACTTTTCTATCTACTTTGCAATGAATAGAAGGGCATGGAAAGCAATGACTAACTGTCACATAACTAAATGATATTGTGCCTAGAACAATTAACATCCCCTAAGCAATTAAGAATATAAGAAACTTTCTTTATAAGTAATGCAACCTAGTGAAAGTCTTTTAGTATTATACATTCCAACTTTACCCCCCCCCCCCCCAAACCCGTCAGATCTAAAAGTAAAAATGTTTTAGCATACTTTTAAAGGCATGTTTAATCATGGAAGGTCTTCAAAACTGAAAAAGAGCTCTTTTTTTAACTCTTACAAATAAACCCTGTTGTGGCAACACATTAACTAATTAAAACAGAAAATCATGAAACGTAACACACTAATTACACTAAAAATCTAATCATTGAGATTTCAGGTAAGTTATCCTAAATCTAATGTCATTTGTACAACTTGCATTTATAAAGAGACATAGATAATTCCAAAGAGATAGAGATAACCACAGTCAAAAAAAATACATGGAAAACTTGCGAAAGCATTCCTCTTCAATTTTGCAAGATGCAAAGGAGTCATTAACCTTTTTTGGCCATGAAAATAAAATAAGAGCACTCAATTTATGTGATCTGCCAACCATGGCAGTAAAAAAAGAATAAAAAAAGCAAGACATCTACCTTTACCAGTAAAAGTCTTTGCGAAGGCAGAGAGGTCTAAGCCATGAAATGTTAAGGGTGCCATAAAAAATAAGAAAACTAATGTAATTTTTCCATTTCCACATTGATTTCCATTCATGCGTGAGAAATTTGAGATCTTTGTTAATTATTTGGTTATAATAATGGATAATAAAGAGTTAATTTCATATTCCTTAATCAAGTTTTTAAAAATGTACAATACTGATTCAAATATGTTAAAGTTACAATAGTAACGCCAAACATGTTTATATTTGGACAAATAAGAGTAAAGACAAATGCTTTGATTCACTAGGAATATTCGAGCGCTCTCGCTGTTAAATTGCACATTTTTTCAACATGGATTTAACAACCATAAAATTGACAACTTTTTTGATGAGCAAACATAGTGTTATCTATATATAGCTAACCAAACAATCAGAAATCACGATAAAATTGGTAAGCTGGTACCAATTCTACCTACTTTGTAGACAATTTCTAGGACAATACAAAAAGGACATAAACAGCAAAAAAACTACTTATAAAGACCAGTTACATCACAAAAGACTAGTTTCCACTTGTAATAATTGCAAACTGAATTTTATTACAGATTTACCTCATTCAGGCAAGATAGTCAACCTACAAATAAAAAATACCACATAAGTTAAAACACCACAAAATCTTCCTTCAATTTCGACTTTAGAAAATAAACAAAATGCATTTAGATTTTAGGTATTGAAGCTTACATTTTTATTCACATGTGGTAATTAATAGCTGTGTCTAAGCAGCTTACCAAAATTTTCACGTCTTAACTCAGCTTTTGCTTTTACATAATCAATTTCTGAATTTGAATAAATGACTTCTATCAATATAACAGCATTTTGAATCAACTGTAACTTCCAAAAGAAAGGATAAAAGGTTTGCAATCACACAAAACTTAAGCTTACACTTCACTTATGCTGAGTGGTGCAGTAACATTAATTATATTCAACTGTTAATGCTCAAAATAACGGGAATTATTTCTCAAACTTTCATTGGAGATCATGTATGTCAGAATTGCGTGAGACTTGGAAATACACGATACTGAAAAATACAATTTTGCTGACTAATTTTTAATTGATTTTGTTCTTTAATTTTGTGATACAAGAGGTATGCCTAATGTTATGAAATTGATAGTCCCCTTTGAAACATAAATCTGCAATTGTAACATTAGAAAGAGAGTCTTTACACAAATAACGAAATAATGGTCCGTCTAAAAACAGAATAAATAAATATAAACAAAAAGTGAAACTTTAGCTGCCTTGAAGGATTGAGACAAATATTTTTTTTTTAAATTATTTTTTTCAAAATCTAATTTTATTTGCGAGTTCTAATATTCATACTTGACATATCCTTTTTAAATTCTATTAAAAACAAAATGCTATCTTTGCTTGATGATTATTGAAAAAAATTATCCATCTGTGAATAATTTATACTGTTAACAAGGGGCTCTTATTTTTTAATTATGACAAATTTTCTAAGTTTTTATTTGTCAAATATTTACTTGTTTGTTATCTCCTCATCAAAAAAAAAAAAAAAATTAATTTTTTGGCATAGGAATGTGGTTTCTATCCAAAACCAAATCTTCATAAGTGATCAAAAGTTGATGTTAAGAAAAAAAAAAAACACAAAAAAACTAGTGGTCAATATATGTATTTGGTTTCTATTTTGAAACTTAACTGTTTCTTGTCTTGCTTCAGCGGTGCTGTATTTGGTGTTTACGAAAAGAGAAAAAAAAAGTCAAAACTTATTTTTTCTAAAGCTTCAGACAAACTTCTGTCAACATCCAAATCGACCTCTGGGTGTAATGAGATTTCCAACCATTGACCAATCCTGTGTTTGTTTATTGAATTTTAATATAGTTCCTTGTAGAGATTTGCCATCATGTCCACCAGCTATGTATAGTGTGTCACCAACCACAGCAAGGCCCAGCCCACGACGTGGGCCTATAATAGGCCTTATGCTGGTCCACTGGTTTTGACTAGGGTCGTAGACTTCCACACTGCTTAGACTGTAAATTTAGAAAAAGTCAAGTAATTAAACATTGACTTGAAGATGAAAGGTAAAATTCAAGCGTTGAAAAATTAGAACTAAAGTCTAGACAATCCATTAATGCTATAACATTCTTTGACTTCTCCCCATCATTGACTTACTAGTAAGAAAAGGATATTCTTTGTTGGATCCTAATCGAATTTTTTCTAGTAATGTGGAGAATAGCATTGTGAAACTGTATGAGTCTAGAGTGTTACATTGGTACAAGGTTAGTTATGGGCAGAAAAATTGATTTGTAAAAAGAATTATTAGAAATTACGTAAAATAAAAACAAAACCCCCGTTATGGTTTTAAGCATTAAAAATCATGAGAATGGACAAGTTTTGATATTTCCTAGCCCTTACATTTTCTACACCAAACTACATTATTATTGAGTCTAAACATTTTCTCCAATACACTCACTCACATTGTCTGACTCTTCCTCTCTCTCTTTAGACTTTCTTTACTTTTATAATAAGAAGAATGTAAATTTAAGAGAATGAAATGTATACTGGGTAAAGATTTGCTCTCATGTAAAAGTTTTGCAAATTAGGTCACTAATCAGGACACAAAAAATACACACCCATCAGTTTAAAAAAAAGAAGGATATTTTATGTTCCATAAAGTCAGGCAGCAAGACAATGGATAAAGATCTTAAGACTAGAAAGTTGCACTGTACTGCACTTACCACTGATCACGATGACATCCACCAGCCGCATAAATCTTCCCATCGAGTGCTGCAGCTCCAAGGATAGATCTTGGCTCTAGCATGCTGGCACATGATGACCACTGCTTGCTCTGAAAAAAATACAAGTTAAACATAAAGTTCTTCTTTTCTTCTTTAACCCTTCTTCCTTAAAAACGAAAAGGACTGAAATTTTAGAAATATGCTTTTTTGAAACATAATTGTTTCACAATATCAGTATCTGAAAAAAACTTTTAAGAGACGACATAGGGAAACACATAGAGATTAACATGTTATGTTAGGTGCGAATGCTAAAAGACAAGAGTTTTTATGTTCCTTGCAACTTAGCAACTAAACATATGGAAAAAAAATGTCAATATTTCTTCAAAATATTTTCAGCAAGACTCCAAAATATAATGGACGAGATTCATATTTAATTGCAGAGCAATCTACTAAGTTTGATCTACTTTCAATTAAAACTCATGCTGACAAACCTTGGAATCATAAACATGACATGACTGCAAATCTTCAGTTCCATTGTATCCACCACAGAGATAAAGTCGATACTCCAGAACTGCTGCTGCTGCCATGCTACGAGGTTCAAGCATTTCTGATCACAATGATATGAAATGAGACACATTTTTAATCACTCGTGGAAACTTTAATATGTAGGGAACTTAGGGTACATAGGGATGAGCACTTGGTTTACATTAGAAGTTTTTCCGATTGTTCCAGTGCTTTTACAAATTTTGTCTTTTCTTTTCTTTTAATCATTAGTTATGTTATTTCCAGTAATATGTTATATGTTGCTTTTAGGGAATTGTTTTTCATTTCTTCTTAATTGATGTACCATATGCAGGTTTGATTCTTCACATAAAACCAATAGGCTTACCTGAAAGAGACCATGAATTCAAATCCGCATCATATTTTTCATAAGAAGCTAAAACACTTTGGCCACCATGACCACCAAGAGCAAAAATGCTGCCACACAGCACAGCCACTGCCACACTGCTCCTTGCCTCACAGAGTTGCCCCTTTGCTTGCCACTGAAGTTTGTCGATGTCAAATGCATGCACTGATCGACTAGACTGACTAGAAGTGGCTCCACCAATGGCAAAGATAACTTTGTCCACTATTGCTACACCTAAGCTCCGCTTTGCTTCAGGCAAAGGAGGAAGTTCCTTTGACTGGTTTCTAAAGGGATTATAACTTTCAAAAGATGATAAGATTTCTCGACTAGAAGATTCACCACCTGCAGATACAAAGATAATATAATGCTATATTGTTTACCGTAAAAAAATCCATAATTAAGACATAAACCTAAGCATAAAGCTAAGATAGCAGTTTCTCAGCTGACTGAACCTAGGCAGTAATATCAGATATATTTGCACCCGATATGCAAACTGCTTTAGTTTCTGGCTAATATATCTAAAAATTGATTACAAAGATTTCTTCAAGTTCCACAAAACATTTTATACATATAAATAATTCATACTAAAAAAAGTTACAAAGTATTTCGGTTTTCAATTAAGAGGCTAAACCAAAATTGTGAAGGAGATATATAAACGCATAATATAAGAGATGTTTTTCAGGTAAAAACCATATATATATAAAACAATATATATATTTTTAAAGAAATATTTATTTATCTTTTTTAAGACAAACAGAAATACTGCCAAAAAACATCAAATCATTTTTAAAAATATAGTACCTGTCACAATGTGCATAATTCTGTTTGCCAATCTATTTGATATAAATTCTTATAAGGTATGGATAAAAACTTGGCTGATACTTCATATTTTTTTTATTTTTCAATACAGATGTTTCCTTTATCAATTATCTTGATCAGTACATATTATTTGTGTAGTTAGGCCAAAGAGTTTTAACTCCAAATGAAAAGAAATCATGTGACTTGACCATACAAAATGAATCTTCTCAAACATGAGCTTTTTATACTGTTGGAGAGGTCTTTCAATTCCATTTGAGTTATGCATGTTTAAAGACTTCAAACTAGGCAGCTCCAAAATTCTAAAAATTAAGCAATTTACAAAAATAAAAATTCCCTAGAAACCCAGATTTGCTTTTACTTTTATAGATTTGTAACAATTATTTCAATGCCATATTCATTTTAAAATGCTTAAATTTTTTCGGTACACCCAAACCTGCTCAGCTATTTCCACTATATCTCCCTTACCAATGACTCATGACTCACTTCGCATGGGTGAATCACATATTTCTTTTCCACTGTTTATTTGGTCTGCACGAACTAAGCCATTTAAACTCTTCATGAAACTTTAAAACACTTTATGAACTCACCAACACAGTAAAGCCTGTCTGCAGCAGAGAAAAATGTGCGTGGTTGAGATCTCACTACAGCCTCATTGTAGGCAAAGTTGATCAGATCTGGATGAAATGAACTTGCCTGGAAAGCTCTGGCTTGCTTAAAATTTAAAAAAAGTGAATGAAGAAATGACTCAACACTTGCGTTCTTTTTAATAAGCCACCATGCATTTTTTTTTATAATACTTTACCCTGACTTTTCAGCTTTCTTCAAAACATCTCTGCTTTTGGACTGATATAGATTGTACATACATGCTAATATTAGGAAAAAAATAAATATGCAAAAATAATAATTATATTGAAAGATTGGTATAAATAGGGTCTTCCACAAGTGAATATGTGCCTCATAAAATATATGGAAAGATTTTAAACACAAATCCATGACAAATCTATCTCTAAATATACCAAAATTGTTGAGGTGATTCTTTTATAATCTCTTTATTTATTTATTCGTTTTATTAAACAAAATCAATCTCTACAGATAGTAGGTTTTAGATGGCTTTTGTAAAAGATATTATCTTACATACAGAAGAAAGTAGGGGATATGAGCAATAGAAATTTAAATTTATTCAAATATTAGTCAACATAAGAAGATGGCTCACTTGTAAATAATTACGACAGTCTTCATTGGTTACAAAAAGCTTGTCTTTGCTGACTTCCTTGATCAGGAAATCCCATTGCACCAAAGGCAGTCGCACATGTTCCATAATTAGGGAGACATCGTTTTTACTTCTCTCAGGATCATATGCTACCCACCTCATGACAGCTGCATAGACCTTTTAAACAGATTTGGGCAACTTTTATTTTTATCTTCCTTTCATATAATATTTAATTTGTGTTTCTAAAGACAACTTATACTCTAGCAATCTTTCACATTAGTCTTTTTAAAGAAGCTTTTCTGCATGAGATCCAAAAAGATTAAAGAAAGAACATACATCTTTGTTCTTAATGACCTTACTCAAACTATTGACAATAATATGCAAGTTTAATTTACATAACAACATACGTTTCATTAATTATTCTATGCCTTTCCATAGAATTGTTTGTAATTAGCTCTTCAAAGTTCTTGATGATCAAGAAGAAGATGGAAATTATCTAAGATTCATATAAATTTCTATTGGGACTAGAATCTTACTGTACAAATTCAAAGTAGAACAAAGCTCAAGCTAGCACAACAAAAGAGAAGGTTTGAAGCAAGAGCACACTATTGTCACCTGATCCCTTTAACATGTCAGAGAAAAAAACCCTTAGTAATAATAAAGAATGCCAGAATCTGAAAGTGAAAAAGATAATCTAAATAATAGCAAAAGTGCTGATACTATTAAATATTTATAAGAAATGTATTAGACATTGTATAAGAAAAATTATTGAGGTACTGAAACATGAGAGAAAGAAAGAGACAGAAAGAGAGAAGGAGGGAGAAAAAGAGAGAGAGAGAGAGAGAGAGAGAGAGAGAGAGAGAGAGAGAGAGAGAGAGAGAGAGAGAGGAGTCGATTAAGTAATAGAAAAGGTGTCAAACCTCTTCTTCCTTGGCTACTTTCAGACTGTCTCTTGAAATTAACCCTATAACCTGCAGAGGAAAAAATGTGCATTCATTTATGAGTGTTTTTCATTTTTACCTCTTTCCTTTAAAACTCTTGAAAACTTTTTTCAAGACTTAATTTCAAAATTTTTAGAAATTTCTTCTTAACTTTATTATGCCAAAATGCAATTTGACAAAAAGTTAATCCTCAAAAATGAGGAATATAAAGAATATTTATATATTGGCATTGGTATATCATGATGGAACAACTCAGACCAATGACGAAATGTGATGTCACAATCATTGCATTTCTTAGTGTAAGACTATTAGAGGATATCCATATCACAGAAATTCGCCAAAGCATGCATCTATCAAATGACAATAAGTTTCTTAAAGAGAGGAAAAACCTCATTTTAGCTTAATATCTTTAAGAAATCCAAAATTAGTTGTGCCATTGTGTAAGCTCAATGACAATGTAATACTGCAAGCCATCAGCATAATTATAATGATTTCTTTCAAAATTTAAATGAAAATTTACTGAAGGTTTTTTTTTTAAGTAATACAAAAAGTACTTTTGATTTGCGTTATAAACAAATGTACGAGTTGCAATAGGAAAATAAAGAAATTTCCTGAGTTCATAACCAAATCATAGCCAGACATGTTAAATAAACTGTAAAAAGACTGCAATATCTATAGTTTATTTTATTGCACATACTGAAAAGCACGATTAAGTCTTAAATATATCATTTTGTTTTGGTTCCCCCCCCCCCCTCTTTTACATTAAAAAGCATCAGGAATACAAGATATATTCAATCATTTTATGCAGTATAAAAAACACATTCTTTTCCTCCATAATATGCTAAAATGTTGTGTAGAAGCAGCAAACTAATACTGCAACAAATCATAACAAGTTGGCTGCTTACCTCATCAACATCTAATTTCAAAAATTCTTCATGCTGAGAAACCTCAAAGAAATTCGCCTCACAGTATT
>BLXT01007308.1:1362076-1375308 GCA_019648995.1 Plakobranchus ocellatus | reverse complement strand
CCAGTGTAAAAACAGCGGAATATAAAAACATAAAATTTCTCTCATGGAACGTGGGTGGTCGAGATGAGACCCGGCATTTGTGGAGACAATATTACCAGAATGTTAAAGGTGAATTAAGCTTTTCAGTTCCTTTTACACATTTTGAAATGGAAGATTCTAAGTTAGCCGATGGTACCATCTTTTATGTTGGGCCTCGGACAATTTTAATATCTGGCTTTTCACCAATTTAAAAAAATAAAAAAAAAAAGCAAGAAAATTGATTACACAGATTTTTTTTTCTTTTCAATATATGTATCCAGGATCTATGTTTTTACAAGGTAGTGATTATGATGCGTGTTAAAAGATGCAGTATGAGATTAGGTACATGATTGGACTTGCATACAATATTCAGTTTAAATTTTTTTAAAAAGAGGACAATATTATTTGTATTTTTTATTGCTTTAAAACTGTATAAATATTTTTGGTAAGAGGTCTGACCTGAGATAAACATTTTATTCATGCACAGAACTTAGAAGCACATTTTGAAACATATTGGAAGGAGTTTGTGATCATCAAGCCATTACAATATACGTTCATTCGTCTACCAATCAGTAGTGTGTAGCTGTGTGTGAGCATGAGACAACCTTTACTACTATTAGTATAAGGGGCACCAACTGACGTATATAATCTAGTGTTGTTGTGAAGAAAACATAATTTTTGTTTTGTTTTTTTTTTTAATCGAGCATTGAAGTGATATATTTTACTAAATTCTGACATTTTTTTTTTCTTAGGTCTGATTTTTGTAGTCGACAGTAATGACACAGAGAAAATTAGTGAAAACAAAGAGGAACTTTCGAGGATGCTGAATGAAGATAAGCTAAATAATGCTAGTGTGTTGGTTTTGGCCAACAAACAGGTATATCTTTTTTTAGCTGTGAGCATTAAAAAATGGGAATAATATAATTTTTATCTCAAGAGGAATGAGCTCATAATAATGATCACAGGTTTCCTTAATATAAATTAGAGGACTGCTCTTAAAACTCTCTTATTTTCATATTCATAACTCTTGGCCCTAAATTCTTTGGGGTATTGATGGGCTTTTCGTAATGCTTCAAAAACATTTTTAACATATGGCTATAAATTTGCATCGTTTTGAATTTATATTTATTTAATGCTTACTTTACAATATTCTCAGAATTTTAGAACAAATTGTTGCATTTCAACATGTTCATTCATACCAAATGCAATGTTTTCTCTGCATGACTTTGCGTTCCTTTGCTAATGCAGGATCTGCCAAATGCCATGAATGCACCAGGAATTACTAACGAGCTTGGACTACACCACATCCGAAATCGCCAATGGTTTATTCAGGCTACATGTGCCACTAGTGGGGATGGTCTCTATGAGGGTCTAGACTGGCTTTCAAAAACGCTCAAAAAGAATTAAAACAAAAGGGAACAGAATCGCATACTCATGCATTTTTGTCAATCCTTTCGTTTGTGATGTTTAACATTTTGAACTAATCCATTCTTAAAGAACACTTGGCAATTTTGCCAAACCTTCTACCTATCAAGGAAAATTTAGCATAGTCATACATATCTTTATGTCATAATAAGTGAAATGTTCAGTCTTGGCCATAGAGTTTTGATTCCAATTGTTAAAATTAGCCAATTAGCAAGGAATAAGTAACTCAGACATATAGAACTCATTCATTGTGACAAGTTTTAATGATGCACAGCAATTTTATTTCAAAATTGTACAATGACACAACCGCAAAAAAGTACAAATCCAAATTCAGAATTTAATGTTTAATTGCTTTATTAGTTCTATAAGCATTGGCATAATTATGATTATTCATGAGAATTGTTGTTGCAATGTCAGACAGCATCTACTATTTAGAACTACTTGAAGTATTCCTCATCACTCATTTCAGGTTAGCCCCTCCTTATTTATTTATTTTTATTTAACTCTCACACTATTCAACTTTTATAATTGATTTGAGAAGAAGGCTGTGGGTATATCTATATATATTCTCTATTAATTGTCGAGAGTAAGTGTTTGGATGAAAGAAGGTCAATGTAAGAGTGAAAAATGAAAAAAACTTTAAAATTCCAATCCCAGACTACATCTCGCCTGGGACATAAAATCAGAAAAAACAAACTTATTACCGGACCTAATCTAACGATTGGCCAAAATTTCATACCCCCAATATTCCAGTTGAATCCCTTCTATTAGTTTTAGGTTTTCATGTTCTAATTGGGGTCAATCATAATAAGATACAAATATCCCTTATCTGTTTATAGCCCACAAATACTTATTAAGTAACACGAAAAGTATAATTAAAATCATCTGATTTGAGACCACTCCAATAAATTAGAGTACAAAACCATTATTTTATGAGAGACAACGTCACACAGATTTTTTTAAATTTTTTTTTTTAATTATAAAATAACCATTTAACAAAAACATCAAAGTTGTAACATTTGAGCAAATTATATATATATATTTTTTTTTACATTGTACGTTGACAATAAAGCATTCTGTTTCCTAACAAGCTACCTATATATGTAATGATTGATGGACAAATTGTTCTATAAAATGTATGAAAGATACTTTGAAATGTATCAATATAAGAGAGATTCTTTTTTCACTTTTCCATAACTTTGTACCAGTACTTTTATCTAAATCTTTAATATAACCTGATGACAATTTAGAGAATTTCTAATTCTTTGGTCTTTTTTTAATTTTAATTTCTTTAGCAATGGGCTCAGTGTTCTATAAAATTTCTGAAAGATATCTTGGAAAGTATTGATTTAAGATAGAAATATAAGATATACTACTTTAGACAACACTACCATTAAAAATAATTAATTGCTCTTCGATTTGCAAAACCAAAACAAGAAAAATTACAATTTTGTGTTCACATACATAAAGATGTACAGTGCACCTTTTGGATGGGGAAAAATATAGAGAAAATGCCTAAATGAAATCAGAATTTGAATTTAGATCATCCCCAAGCATTAAACTAATGCTGTGTCCAACTATAAAATTTGTTGGGGACAACGTTACATGATTCAATGCATTTTAACTTTCAGCAAATTATTTCTTAAACTGATTACAGAATGAAACAATGGCCTCAAACTCATTTATTTCTTTTCAACTTATATGTTGCTGCCAAGATTTCCTTAATTCCATTTGCTGATTTCAATTTTGCCTTTACAATTTTCCTCTACATTTCATTCTAAAGTCAATTTTAAAACTTTCTCATCTAGCTACACATCATTATCAATGATAGGAATGCCGAATTTTAGATAAGTTTCTTCCAAGAAATTTTTTTTCATGAATAACAAAAAATGATATATTTCCTGAATTTTTTTTTTTTACAATAATATGTGGAATTGCAGAGCCCAGGTGGTTTTTATGTAGAATTCCAGAGTGAATATCAAAATTCCTTAATAGCAGACAGGTCTACTGCAAGTGCAAGGTCTTTTCTATTAATACAGAGGAGCTCTCTAACAACAGGACCATTTATCATATCCTACTTTTATTACATTAAGGAAAAAACATGACGCAGGCTTACTGCTCTGATCTAGATTTTTTCAAAGTATATAAATATTCCCTAAACCTCACGTTATAGACATCATGATTTCAGCTTAACTAAATATTAAAAATCTTTTTTAAACCATGAGTTCAAAGACCAGCAAGGTAAGAGCAGGAGAGGAGAGCGCAAGTTTGTTTGTGTAAATTTATGGTTTGTGTACTGTAACTTGCAAGTCTAACATGCAGGCTTGGTCACTGACTGCATAGAGTGTGCCTGCTGTTACACACTGAACTAGGCCAGAAAAAACAGTGACTTGAATTAGAGCTGCATTGTGGTGGGGCCAACAATAATGCATTCATGGTTGTTGTGATCTGAAAGAAGAGGATTTTTCTCCTGCTTTTAAAAGGGGATAAGGGAGAATAAGAGAAAATCACTAACCTTGACTAAAAGCTGGATTGAAGAAATGATAGAACTTAGGATAGATGTATGAGCAACAGCAAATCTATCTTATTTATCACCTTGCCAGCACCCCTCTTGCCTCCAATAGTAGAAAAAAAAGAGTGATAGATTTTATTATTAATAGTTCTTTACTGTACAGTACAGTGGAAACCTCAAAAACCAAAATCCGATATTCGAATTTCTCATTAATCGAAGTATTTGCGGTCTGAGATTTTTTTTCTTCTTTGGTTTTGTTGAGTTCGAACTCATTATTCGAAGTCAAAGAAAATCGATTCTCATAATTCGAAGTCCACATCACCACAAAACACAATAAGAAAAAAAATTGCTTTCCTCTCGCCACTCCCAAAACAGTGTTGAACACTGTTTTAAAAAACTGACATACTCCAGGAGTGCCATTAATAACAATGTGAGAGAGGGGTGGGGTCAAACTAGAGTGAGGGGAGGAAAGTAAGGTGCCGAATGTAGGTTTAATAGTTAGTGGTGTTCTTTAACCCCCTACTTTTGCCCCTTTAAATAATTCAAAGTCTCATAATTCAAAGTTTTGGTCTATTCCCTGACACTTTGAATTATGAGGTTTCCACTGTATATAAATACAATATATTCATGATTCCGAACATTCTTGCAGAGTTTTCTCCATTGTCTTAAAATCTACAATTAATACAGAAAAATAACTTTAAAGGTCTTTTGAATGCTGATATAACTTTGATATTGATCAATAAATCTATAACTGAGGGTTTGCCAAAACATAACATGGGTTGCCATCATTGATACCTTTGAAAGATTTTTTTTTTTGCAATATTTGAAAAAATTGACTCATCAATGCATAAATCTTTAGTTTGTGAGTGCTGCGTAATAAAAAGTGATGCTTCATTTTTAAGTCAATTTTGGAAGCATCCTTGCTGTTTAAGTTAATTAACAACTTTGGATCATAACCTTGATGACAATATCACTAAAAAAAAAAAGTGGTCATCTATCAGCACTTTCAGTTCAGTCATAAAAAAAGTGAACTGACAGAGACCAACATTTTAAATCTGTTTTTCACATGCATCTACTGCTAATATCCAACAGTTCAAGAATTAAATGTCACTGATACTCAACTGCCATTTTCCATTTTGTAGCTGCTGGTTTTTTTTATGAGTTTTCGGTCCACCTTAGGTAATCACTCAATTACATTTTCATGGAAACTTTACAAACATTTCTACTTCTAGCACCGACATTAGTTAGAGGAAAAAGAAGCTCATATACAGCTTAGAATTTCCTGTCCATTAGGAAAATATTAACATTGAAAACATGAAAAGACACAAAATAAAAGATCAGTGAAAAGGGGAAACCAAAAATGGTATTAATGATTTAAACAAAAAGTATGTTCAATAATGTGCAATAAATACCCGTATTTAAACTGACATGCTGTTTTCATCCTGGTGCTTCTGCATGATTCCACATGAAACTTGCCCAATACTGTGCAAAAAAGCGCCAATACTGTTCCCCATGTAGGCTTAGTATCTGCTAGTTGATTGTTGGAATTGGGAAGGACAATGGTCAACATAGCCTGCAAGGGATGAATGAAATACTGTTTTAAAAAGTACAAAATGGTGAGATCAAGATAAGATTAACTCTTGATATCCAAGCGCCAAAATCCACGTCTTGGCAGCTTTGATTTGGAAAACAAAGGAATCTTTTGAAAAAAAAAGTAATCTGACAGAGTAAATGCTCAAAACTCTTGAAATTTCCTAAAAATAATAGTACACCATCTTTTCTTCTGTTAAAAATTAAAGAACACATGCCATTGCATGTGTTGAGTCAAGCTTTTGGTACTAACTCCTGCCACCTCATGAGTCAAGAGCTATATATGAATACTAAGACTATAATTTTTTTATCCATTAATGTCATATTAAGGTTAGATAGACATTATTTGTTGGGTATTACAATATACTTATCAATAGGATAACCATAGTAGCTTGAATACTTTTTTTTTCAAATGAGTCGTTTTTCAGCAAGGACAAATGTAGTCCAACATTTGTAAGCAATTGCCAAACAGAGGTATAAAGCGAAAAAAAAAAAGTAAACAAGTGACAAGATTTTTTTTTTAAATTTCTTATCCCCAAGGATAATTGTTAGCAATGCGCAAAATACTTTTTTTTGCAATATCTTCAACTATTGACATCCTGCTGGGCATTTCTTGGCAAATGTCTCCATTCACATACATGGGTTGGTGATGTTGTCTAGGTATAATTGCCACAAATATATCATTTTTAATATTTTTCATAAAAACTTTTTCACAATGTCTGCTGGTATTTGATAAAATTCAGCATCCTTAAATATTTTAAAAATTATTTCTCAAGACTGCTTTTGCTGCGAAATATCTCATCTCACTGAGTCACAATATAGTTTACACCTATAGAAATGAAAAAAAATATTATTTATATAGAGTGCTATATTTCAACTACAATGAACACTGAAATGTGATAAAGAAAACTACTAGTATGCTCATTAAAAAAACTGAAGTCTGAAGCATAAAGCATGACTTACCTTGTTGTTTTCACATATCCACCTTTGAGAGACCTTGAGGTCTTCCCCTACAGTCTGTGGTGCATTTGCAATAGCTGGATTGGTCAATTCTGCTTTACATACTGCAGGTGAAAATTAAGCCTGCAGAGACGCTATCCTCTGCCTGCATTCAGTGCTGTATTCTGTCTGAGTGGATTGATGTATCACGACTTTATTTTTTTTTAAATAAAGATAGAGACAGTTGGAATGAGTAACGACAAGTCATTGTGAAAAAAAAAGCAACACAAAATTGTACCCAAGATGAAATGGAAAAGAGTAAGCTTTGAAGTGAAGGATTTATCAGCAAACAATATAGCCAATCGTCACATTTCAGATTTGACTATTTCGCTTATTTCTATTTAGGATCATACTTATCAAGGTGTGTGCCTTTAGAAGCTTGTACATTATATTATTCATAGTCATTACAAAACTACATAAAATGATAAACAAATGTTCTAGGAATTCAAGCAATGTTTGGATGAAATCAATCCATGTTACGGATACCATGGTAATATTAAGGGGAAAGGTGTTTATCCATCCAAAAAAAAATAGACCTCCGGTTTACATCCAAAAAAATTATTTGGTATGTTCATGAGCAGTTTTCCAAGTAGAGTATACAGATCCATTACTTTTTTTTGTTTATATCAGCTTAGGAAATATCACAAATAGAAAAGCACACTAAAATAAAAACTCTAGTGACTTCAGAAAGTAGTTACATGTTTGTGTTTTGGTTTAGTCAAAAATTTTTGAAGAAAAGAACAAAAAATATATTTTTCAATTTAGCGGTGCTTTATCAAAAAACACAAAAAAAGCATGCAAATATAACAAAGTATGCATTTTTGCTAGTCAGAAGCTTGTGTTTTAGAACATCTAGGATAGGCTTGACTCACCATCTGCTATCTGGGTTTCACCCAATGGGGAATACGGAAGCTCTTAACCCTATCCTTATGAGGTGTTTTATTATCGTATCCGTAAGTTGGGGGTAACTCCGTGCCCCCACATTTTAATAGTAAGATAGTTTTATCCGTAAGTGTGGGGTAACTGCGTGCCCCCATACTGTTAGTAAAAAAAACTCTATATACCTATCCATACATCGGGGGTAACAAAATTACCCCATACTTTACATAGTATAAAATAATGGAGGGTTTCGGAAATGACCTCAGGTCACTTCAATATTGATTTTCTGTCAATCATTATTATGTAATCATACGTCAAATTGAATTTTTGGGGAATACTTAAAAGCTTAAAGAAAAATTCCCATTTTACACATTTTTTAAAAATTAAAAACAAGCATTGGGGTAACAAATTTACCCACACGTACGGGTTAAATATTTATAATTTTTTTTTGCTTTTTATAAGATTTTACAGGCTTAAAGTGATAAAACGAAAACAAATTGGACAAAAGTGTAAAAACCTTCCTAAATAAGAGGAGGGCCTAGGTTCCAGCACTGAAGTGGAATCATCATCAATAACCTGTTTCTTTCAACTCTTGAGTCTTTTACGTCATACAGATTAGGGATTTAGATCTAGTACTGCCTCATTTTTCTATAAAATTTTGAGGAGTAGCTGAAGACATAAAGGCTTTTTGAGTATGTGGACATTATGACCTAAAAAAATTATACATTTGCGACTCAAAAAGTTATTCTATACATGAAAACATGTTGAATTTCTTTCTGCCATATGATTGCCTTAACTAGTTAGTTTGCAAAATTGCGATAAACAGAAGCATAATATGACACATTCATCATACTGATCCTGGATTGTTCTGGGCCATGGCGTACTAGTCCTAGACTTCAAGGCAGTAATTTTGTTTTTTCAAAAATGAAAAAATCTGGTATGCTTCATGTCATATATGTGAAGAAGAATTTTTTTCTACTTTTAAAGGGTTGTTATTACAACACAAAAATTAAGCTTACATATATGTATTTCAAATTACAGATAAAAAGGCACACTAGGATCTATCCTTTCAGTATCGTTGTAGTATAACACAAGAGAATTTCAATCTAGCTTTGTTGTTGTGCGTGAGCTTGAAGATATTGATATGTTTTTTCAGCAAAAAATCCTACTTAACTACTACTTAAACTAGTTGGCAGTTAAACTGAAAAGATGGTGGCGTGATTATACAATTTAGCAAAAATGTTACAGGAAGAGGTCAAATATTTCTTTGGTGCATTTTTACTTTCACACCTCTCTTCCTTCACCTACTAACAAAATGAAGAAACTGCCAGCCAAAGTGAAAAATTGTAAACAGAACCACTTCACTTTAAAATCTATTGATAAATTCACGACTTTTAATTAAATAGAGAAAACGTAATGTAAAGGTTGGCTATATTTGCCTTGGTCTTCTTGGCACTCTTGTCTTTACGACTTAGTGATTTGATAATGTAACTATAATGATCTGAATTGCTTGCTCATTGAATGGTATTATATTATGATAATCATTTATCAGGTTTTCAATATAAAACATATGGTTAAGAAGATTTCGCTTTCCAGAAAGAAACAAGCACAAAAGAAAAGGAAATTTGATGAGAGTCACTACTGCGGGCCTACTTATCTTATCACTGTTTAACCATTTAAGAATAAGAAAATAAAACACAATTTCTTGAGATCACTTGCATTTTATTTGTAAATTAATTTCTGAAACAGGCCTGATCAACTGAAACTCGACCACCATTATCCAATATGCTGATCCGAGGTGATCTTTTTTTTACCAAAAAATTTAAATATAGATGTAATCATATCTTTGTTTTTGGACGAAATTGTTTGTGGTTGTTGGTTATTATAAGGGAAATTTTATATATGTTCAATGGTTGACTAAATTGCCTTTGTTTCATCATTATAATTGGAATATTACTATACTCACACAATTAGAAGTCTTTATTTACGTTGCATAGACCTGGAATTTATATTTTCTTATGATGATAGAGAATTGCTAAACAAATGATTTTCTTTCTGAATTTCTTGTTAAGCTAAATTTATGAAATAGGCCAAAATTTTGTTGGTATCTATGTTCTCAATGCTATTTGAGATTTTATATGCTTGAATTTGATCTCCTTTTATCCTCCTTCTCTTCAGAAAATACACAGGACATATTTTAAATTCTTTCCAAATCCCACTTTGGCATTCTTAGCAGATATCATTTGAACATTTTCTTTTGCTACTTACTGATATTAGCGACGGAAAAGCCCATAAATTTGCTTCAACTTATCAAAAACTGTAAAAAAAAATTCTAGTAAAAATAAAGAAAAAACATATCCATTTCTTTTTATAATTTACTACGTTAAGCTCTACACTGACCATTTCAGTGAGTTGGAGTTTGGAACCGCCGCCATCTTGTACACATGAAGTCATGTGATATATTTCAAGTGTACTATGTTACTAAATTTATCATTAACAATCCCAGAGTTCAGCACTTCAAAGTTTCCGAATACGAAAGCCTGCGAAACTCTTTGGACGTAAATATATTCGTACCATAAACGATTGTGGCTCAAATAGGAACCGAGGCGAAGTAGCAAGTTTGAGAAAATTAATTCTAACATTGTTTTCGTCTGCCCTCTAGTCATATCCTTCGATGGCGTCAGTGAATTACGTCCGTCATCGGTAGAAATGTTTTTCGTTGCATCATCGGTCTCGATTAGTAGCTCCTACATTTAAGTCTCTCAATCTTCGTTGTTTTTGTTGTTGTTGTTGTTGTTGTTTTTCAATCACAACCATTTCCAATACATGTGCCTACGTTAGTCTGTCCGCATTATGTGCCCAAATCAGCCCAGCCTATGTTAGTTTTGTCTTTGGTCTCTCATTTCTCATATTTTGTTTGAATCCTAGAGTCTATACATTTATTCTTCTCAGGTTTTAAATAACACAAAGGTTGATAACATTTTCCCGCTACATTACAATATTAACGCATATACGCACCACGTTTTTCTGCATTTTTGAAAATATATCACTTGCATTGACTTTCAGTCATAAGAAATTTGTATATTACCATGCCACGCACTCCATTTCTGAAAAGAAAATAATTATATCTCTCTTGTATTCGCTCTCAATGTAGCGCTGTATAACAGATTTCAGAGTTCATTTTAGAGCTTCTGGGTGACATTTAAAATTGCCACGCTTCAAACGCTTCACCCTTATGGTTGATGATCAGATGATTCAACAACATCTCCCTGAAGTTCAATTTTTTTTGCTTGTTTTTTTTTTTTCTGAACGATAAGGGTTAACATAGTATTCACAGTTTCAATGGATTATCTGACCATTGATTCAAATCTAATTCTCTTCATAAAATAAAAGTCAAATATAAATTACCCACAAAAACAAAGTAATATCCTAAGAAGTGATTAGCACATACGTTTAAAACTTTTTCTTCATGTTTCTTTTTTATTGTTTCTTACATTCTTGCCTGTCATTGCACACTCACAGGGGCGTTGGTTGCATAAAGGCTAATGAGTCTGCTCTCTCCAATATGTAGATATGTGGGTTTGGTTAATTTATTTGTTGAGGGATAATCTCACACTTATAAGCCTTCCTCTTCAAGAAAACTAGTAAACATGGTAAGCTAATCTACAAATTCGCAATCTTACATCTCCATCATTTCTTACTATAATCTCTCCACTGATGACTTTAATGATCTCCCTCAAGGCCGTATTAGCCTACCATTAAATAAAATTATAGTATTCCTGGCGTTACTGACGACTGTTCCAATAAAACCGAAAACAACCGCCATCATTATCGTACCCGTCGTTTATTCTTTAATAATTTTTTTTCTAGAGTTATGCCATAGAGGTTTGCCAAACTCCTCTTTACTCTGGTTATATGCCGAATAGGAATCACCAAACCGATCAAAATTTCCAATTCTTTCAACGAGCTTTACACCTGGCTTGGAATGTGATCATATGGCAGAGAGTCAACTTTTTAAAAATTGAAGAGTTATTATGTTGTTTTTTTTTTACATTTAGACCTATAGATTTGTTCAGGACATGTGGTTCTATAATTAAATTAAATTCTATTGTAGGCCTATGCGCGATTAGCTGTGTGCCGTTGGACTTCATTGGATGGAATCACTTTTCTCATTTTTAGAGCTTTAACACATTCACTTTGTCGTAATCAACCTACATCGTCATCGGGGTAAATTGATCATGATGATGGGGTTATTGATCAGAAAAATTTATGTAAAAGATAAACATAATTCAAACAATAGTATAACAAAACAACGACAACGACTACAACAACAACAAAAACAAAAACAAAAACAATAACAATAACAATAATAACAACAACAACAGCAACAGCAGCAGCAGCAGCAGCAGCAGCAGCAACAACAACAACAACAACAACAACAACAACAACAACAGTAAAACAAAGAAGCAAAATGGCTTAGCTCTAGATGACCACAATATATAATCTACTTATTACGTCAAACAAATCTGAAATGCTAGAAACGGGCAGAAATATCCTTAACCGCTATTTGATTTTAAACTTATTAAAATATATTTTAAACTTATTAAAATATATTTTTAAATATGTGGTGTTTTTGTCTTCCCTTTGAATTCCTTTTCATCTGAGGCAAAAAAAAACAACAACAAAAAATATGATTTCTGTACATCTATAAAGCATTTTTATTTGCAGGCCTTGGTTTGTTTAAGCGCAAGATAATCAAATATAATGCTTTGATTAACCCCCGATGTTCCAAGTGATCAAATCACATGGAAATGAAAGCTGGCATTTTCTTTGCTTAGCTTTCGAGGCTAGTAGCTTCCTGACAGCATGTTCTAAACTGACTGTCTTTCCTCAAGAAAGTTAATTAGATTTTAAGCAGAAATACACCTTCGTAGTCTATGTCATCATATATATTAACTCTGGCTATGAAGTTGATTAATGCAATTTTCAATTAAATCTAATAATTTCAAAAATTCCATCAGAAATGTCGGTGACAACAGCGTCAAAACCAAAACTGGTGAATCATCCAGTTCCATCTCAGAGATGATGTGTCACCTTCACTTGATTTTGATTTAAAAAGACAATTTTTAAACATCTTATTATATGGCCTAACTGTCTGTTCTTCGTCTTTAAGTTCTTGAAACAATGCAGACTTCTTTGGAGTACTCGTCAGAGCTTTTTTTTCTTCCTTTCTCTAGTGCCTAGGTTTTTCCAGCTTTTTGGCAAGTGTGATTGTTAGATAAAGAGATACATAATTATGTTTTATTTAAGAAACAAAGCAAAAAACAAGCAAACAAAAAAAAAACTATCAGAACATGTGGCGCATAATTTTTCTCCTACTAGAATATTGTCTTTTATTTTTTGCAACCTATTCACCTTAACCATATTTTACATAAAGAATTATGACTGCGATATTTAAATAGAATAATAAACACACCAAACTGATTACATGCATAACTTAACCCAGTGCGCAGTGATCTGGGGTGAAATTCAATTTGAATGTGGTATTTCAATTGAGCACTTTTTTTTTCTTACTCGGGGCAGGAAGAGGAAATAGTCTGTAAAAAAATATTGGAAGGTCTAAAAAGAATAAAAACATATAAAATAAAAGTTTTACATAAAAAATAACCATGGAGTGATTTTAAACATAGGTTGTAGTCTGGGATGACCATCTTACTCATGCGCTCAACTCACTCCATCTTCCCTAATTGATGGTGTGACTCGAAATCTGACGGAACCAAGAGGGTTATTATTATTATTATTATTATTA
>BLXT01007308.1:1347402-1357912 GCA_019648995.1 Plakobranchus ocellatus | reverse complement strand
CCAGTTGTATTGCAAAAAGTTTATGTTTAAGACAAACGGAGGAAAAATTAAATCGACGGAAGAAAAAGAAAATGTGGGACTATCCGGAAACATGCTCACCGATTTCTAGATCTACCTTCACAAGCTACCAACGAAACGAAGCGGCCGCATGCCAAATTATATTGTAAATAGTGATACTTTCACCACGACCTCTTCATTTCGTTGATAGCACATGAAGGTAGATCTAGAAGTCGGTGGGCCGCGGATTATGCCGAAAATGTTTTCATGTTTTCCTTATTGAATCAAGCTATCACTATCAGGGTTTCCCTTCAAAACTCAGCAGTTTTAACTGAAAACTGAAAGCCTAGCCTACGAGACGTAATGTATTAAAAACTAACTAGTGCAAATCTCTCGCCTATTGTCTCGATGTTTACACAGTATCACTTGGCCATTGTACCACCGTGCCGGTAGGGGGCGCTCGAGTACGGCTATAACGCAAAATCGGCTGGCTGTCCAGTCTTATCGTAAGCTTTATTATCTTTGCTATAATTTCCCCTTCTATTCGAAAATAAATTCGCAAGCGTTTCGTTTCCAATTGCTGAAAAACAAAAGCAAAAACAAAACAACAACAACAACAACAACAAAACATACTGGTCAGAATATTAAGAATTTAATACACACTATTATTTCCTCAGGATAAACCAGGGTTAAGATCTTCATAGAAATCTACATTTTGATTTCAGCCTAGGTGCACACCTGGATCTTCCTCTTTGGGTGCCTCTTCTGAAATAGGTAGGCAATCATGGTCCTCAACTCAAATCTGTTCTCAGTGAACCTTAAATAACTTCTATTGTTGCCGTTCCCTTTTGTTTATAAGTTTAAGACTTCCAATAAAAGTCATTCTCTGAATAACTCGGCCGATTTTGCCTTCAATTTTTTTCTAGTGATTGCCAATTTCTAAACCACTGTGATGGCAAGTGTGTCTTAGAAATTGTATTTGTCTCCGTCTGGCGTTTTAATTAATTATCGCTCACGTTTAGCTTCATTCAGAACAGATTCTTTGGAAGTCTTACCGTTTACGATATCGTCACAGTTCTTCTAATAAACCACATCTCTACTGCTTTCAATTTATTATTGTCGAAACACTCACTACCATACAATAGTACCGACCATATATGTTTTCATTACCCTTATTTTTGCCTTCTTGCTTATATTTCTTTTTGGCAGTATTGAAATTTTAGAAATGCATATTTGGCCATGGCTATTCTTTTTCTTGCTTCACTTGTGCATCATGCATCTACCATCTGATGCTATCAGGGAGCCAACGTATTTGAATTTTGTAGTTTGCTTGGTGTGTCTCCTTTGCTAAATAGATCTGGGTTTGAGGATATGTTTGAGATGACCAGGCATTCGTTTTCTTTTTTTCACATTCAGAAGCAGGCTCGTTGTTTCATTCTCTAAAACAAAAAACTTTAAAAATGTTTGTAGTTGTTCACAAGATTCTGCTATTGAAACTGCTTGTCTTCATATTTAAGATTATTTTGATTTTGATCTAGAAATATCCTCAGACTGGGTAAATTACTTTAATCAAAATCTTGATAGATCTAGAATCCGGTTGCCTTCCTCTATGTTTACAACAAACAGGGTTTTCTTTTGTTTCTTTTCTCTCATTATAAATATATATATATATATATATATATATATATATATATACACACACACACACACACACATATATATATATATATATATATATATATATATATATATATATATAGAGAGAGAGAGAGAGAGAGAGAGAGAGAGAGAGAGAGAATTTTTTTCAATTTTTTCCGCTTTTTCAGAACGTCATGCGACTCAGGGATTCGGGTTTCATTATTTTTTTTTTTTAGATAAGTTTGGAAAATCCAAATAAAATCATTGCGATCGAAATTTTTACAAAATGCGTAAAATTTTAAATGACAGTTGAGATTTGCACGCGCGCATATTCACACCTGTGTTCGTATTGTGTGGTGTAGACTTTAACTTATAAACTTATTCACGAGGCCACTTATAAGTCACTCTAGATTAGACATAGGGCAAACGTTTTACGACACTATATACTACAGCGATGAATCTTCCAAATTCCTATTGACGTGGCATGTGCAACGAAATTATCGCCACGTCCGCCATTTTGTATTGTTCAGGTATGTGTTTCTTCTTCAGCTAGATGTTTGTTGGTAACTATTGCCTGGTCAGTTGTAATTTAACGCCTGTTGAGACCGGGCAGTCGATGACATTTTAATCGTGCCTGGTCAGCTTGGAATTGTCGTCTATTTTATTTTTTTTCGCTTCAAAAAATAAAGTTCATAAGTTTCAACGATCTACGGTTAGATTCACTTAGGAAACAGGAAACTAAAAGAGACCGCAGAGGCGTTGACCTGCCTCAGAAGCCCCCAAAATTTGTGAATATAAGGTGATGAACGAATCTTATATATGTAATGAATTAAGTTTCAGACATATCGGGATTTATGTCAGCAATGCCTATTTATTACCATCTAAATCGAGTTGAATTCGTCGTATTTTAAATTGTAAAATGCTCAGATTTGGACAAATCTAATGTAATCCCAGACTCAAGATGGGTCTAGAGATCTAGATCTCTAGATTTCTAGCCGAGATTATGTTCCCAAGAGTCAGTCAACTAATTTGATCTAGGCCTTGATTAGTTCATAGTACATTTCAAAGACAATTAGACTAGATCTAGATTATAGATCTTGTAATAGTGATCCAGTTTTGTGGCAGGGAAATATTTTGGTAACGGTAGATCAAAATCCGATTAGGCAGACAGAGGATTTTGCAAACAAGTCTAAGCCTACTTAATTCAATGTCCTGAAATCCATTCCTTCATTTAATTAGGGAGGGGGCATGATTTGTATCGGCTAGATCTATGTCAATAGAAAGTTTTATGGAAAAACTTAGGTTCCCCTAATAATTTGTACATTTTTCTCAGTAACCATCATTTCATCTTTAGTAGAATACGTTATTTTTTTAAACTTTTGTTTGTGAAAGTTGCATTCTAAAATAAGCCTACTTGGAGTGGTTCCCCAATCAAAAACATAAAAAGTTTTATTATTTTGGCATTTCTTTGGCTTTAAGAGAGGTAAAAATATTCTGTGCAATTTCTCCAGAAAAAATATAAAAGCTTTGGTATTGATACAAAGGTTTTTGTGATAGGGCCTATATTGAAGCAGATACAATGACTTTGTTTTGATCATCTACAGTTTGAAACTGAATCAAGTTCGTCCTATTTTACATCAATTTTAGATATTGCTTGACATGCCTGTTTTTTATGTGAATATGGGTAAAAGACACTTTTATAAGATGTGTTGAAACAATGATAGGTTATACAAGACCCATTTCCTTCAAAAGATAGTGTTTTTTTTTGCATTACATTTTTTCATCACAAATAAAATTCATGTCCTCTAAAGTTATGCACAGATTTTGTAAAAATTTGGCATAGCCATTGTCATTGTTCTACATTAAAGAATGTGGATTTTTATTGATATAGGGGCCCTAACTTTTTTTTTTTTACAAATACCATTTTTTGCATCAAAATGGAGGCCAAAGATACTATCACTGCCTATCCATCTGTGATAAAAAAAAAAAAAAATTAAATATATGTATCAAAATCTATAGAAATCGTAATATCCCTGTGTTACTTTTTAAATTCATAGATATGAGCAATTGCCAAAAAGTGGACCCCGAAATAGTGTCACGGTTTTTACTGCATTTTGAAAAAAAAAATCTCCAATTACTATTACAAAGTGGGAAAGCCCAATTGAGTATCAGTGAGGTAATAATATTCATGCAGAGTTTCATCGTAGAAGTAGATCTATGAAAAAAAAAATTGGCCTGTGTCCTTCACTTTATAGGCAATGGGTGACCACTTTTTTGGTGATTTTGTCATCATAGTTGTCTTCGAAACTTATTGGGATAGCAAGGATGCATCCAAAACTGTTTTTTTTAAACTTAAAGCATTACTTCTTATGCCATTACACTCACAAAATCAAAATTTATGTATAGATGAGCTCAATTTTTTCAAATAGGGCTTGTAGAAAATCTTTCGAACATAAAAAGGACAGCCCTCATATGGCAGTCTCGTTTCATACGACTTAATTTTTTAGAAAAAAAAATCACTCTCAGGTTCCACTCCCTTCCTTTCTGCCCCTGCCCACAACTCCTTGCCATCGACCTCTCAACAAAAAAAGTATCTGGAACACCAATTGTTTAAACATATTTGTTCAATCCATTTCTGTACTAAAACTTTCAAACATATAAGTGTACAATAGATAAGATTCATTGTAAAATTTACAGTAGGATGTTTCTTTTCCTTTGCTGGTTAGTTTTTATTTGTTTTTAAAGTGTCTCCACGGCAGCAGTACTTGATAATTTATCATCTGAGATTTTCTATTTGGTGCAAAAATTTTGTCACATATATTATACACTTTTAACATGCACAAGATTTGGGTTTATGTTGGTAATTCTGCATGTTTGAGAAGTTTTTTTGTCTTCATCTTTATATGCCACATACCATAGGCTTTAAATTGGCTCTTGATTCATCAATCTGAGAAAAAAAAGTGTGAAACAATGTTTTATTGTATTCTGATGCACTATGTTTAATTTTTTTTTACTGCTTTTGCTTAATGCGAGGCAACCATGTTTCTTTGCTTAGGTGTTAAATAAGAGATTTTTCTTCTATGCAACATAGTCCAAAGACTAAACTCAAAACTTTAAAGCTTTATATGAAGTTGTCTGTGGGATGCGTGTAAAAATGATGTGGTATAGAGGTAATATAATCATCGAACAATTTTCTCAGGTCTTTATTTTGTGTTTTTATGTTTAAAAATTGTTCAAAATAAATATATTGTGTGGAAAGATTTTAAAGCAAAGCACATTCCATACCCATTTCTTTATTTTTTGGGTATTCTTAAGTTATTGGAGGCAACTGTGAGGGTAAAAATAATAATTTGCATTTTAAATTGACTTTGCTTAATATCATGAAACAATAGTTTGATGAAATGCACTGTTTCACTGTAAATTCTGTTTTAGATTTGAACCCTCGTTATTTGGCAATGGGTCATATTATACACATTTTGTGAGGTTTTTAATGAACTTTTACTTTATTAAGTATGCAGGGTTGCCCCAACTGGACATTTAGATGGGGGTATTGGATTGGATTCAGTTTGATTATAAAAGTGCATGAAAAGCCGAAGTCAATAAATACTATAATAGTGCTTTGTATACATGTGTAAAACTGATAAAGCTAATTTATCAATGCATTTTCTGAACAGTGTTTCCCATCTTTGTTTCATTCATTCAGAATAATTTTGTACTGAATGTGTTTTGGCAGTTTTTCAGTAACATTGATTTGCTTAGTACCTGTAAGAAAATATATTTTTTTCTCTTAATTGGCTCGCCACTTTCCCTGGAATCTAAAGGGATCAATTAAATTGGTTTGTTTAAGCCTGTTCTGACAAAGCCCACAAAAGACTTGACATCACCTAGTAGTGACAGGCTTTATGGCTAGGTGTAAAATTTCATAGTTCCATGTCTTATCTTTATTTTATGGGCAACTTTACAAGATTTATCAAATTCTGTTCTATTTCATATTTTATTTTTGAGTCAGATGTTGCAATGATAAAAAGAGAATAGTAAATTTAATATTTATTATTCCTTTGTTAAAATATTTAATTACAAGAAATTTGAATGTTTTTATATTGGCAAAAGATTCAAAATATTTAACTTACCTAATCTCACATTGGATGGAGTAAATGGACAATTAAAAAGTTTTAAAAGCAATAAATGACTGGTATTTAAACAGTTTTGAAAACACAAAAATTTTGTCTGCACAAATAGATTACAAAATTTAGAAATTAAGAACTTTTTTTTTTTCAATCACCTTTCTTACTTTCATTGGCTCAAAAAATTATCAGCAATTCGTAAACAAATTTGCGGTTATTTAGTTTTGGAGTTTTTCCTTTGCCTTCAACAAGTTGATTCCTCACACTCACAGATGATACCAAGTTATTGGATAAGAGGTGGGTATCTTATTTTTTTCATACCTTTTTTAAAAAATTTAAAAAAAAAAAAAAAAAACTACAGCAGAACCATTAATTGTGTCGTAAAATTTTTTAAATTTCACCCGAGTGCAAATAGTTGAGTAGAACCAACATCTGACATTAAATTATCTCCTTTCTCAAGTAAAGAATTTCAAGCCTTAAATCACATTCCTGAAAAGGAACACATTTAGTATTTTTAAAAATTGTTTTTTAAATATGCATTAAAAAAAAGAAGAAAAAAAATTAAGGATCATGTCACGGTTTTCTGCAACTTGTACTTACAATGAAGACTTTCATTTTAGATTTTAAGCTTAATTTTGGTATTTGCTTTTTTTTTATTTTAAATAACTCACATTTCCTTACATTCAAGTGCTCACATAGTTTTTTTGACTCAGAAAACAAAGGGGAAAAGAGAAAAAAAACCCCACCTTTTTTATGGTTTATAAATTTCACCCTACTTTTTTCAATCACATGCTTCATACAGTCTGCACTTGCATTCAGGTTGCAGTACAAGAATTCAAGCTGTTCTCATCTTTAGCCTTCTTTTTATTATTGAAGCAAGCATGTGGTGCATAAAAAAATTATAGTTATTTTAATTATAAATATAATATTCTTTGGAATTGTTTGTTACATGCTCTATTTTGTGTACAACTTTTATGTAACTTCTTTGCAGGTTGACTCATTAGCATGGGAAACATTGCAGGCATACTGAAGCGTTGGCTTGGAAAAAAGGAAATGCGTGTTTTAATGGTTGGTTTAGATGCCGCTGGGAAGACGACAATTCTTTACAAACTTAAACTGGGTGAAATTGTCACCACAATCCCAACCATAGGTAACTATACCCATGATGTAGTGCCTCTTCATATCAAGGCATTTTTTTCCTCAGATTTATTTCGTTAATATTTATATGTTTTTTTTTTCTTCTTTAATCTTTACCCATTGAGCTATCTGAAAATTATCAATCAGCAACATTCTTCTCAGAGTTAATATTTGTTTTATACTGCTATGAGTGAAATTTTTTATTCATAAGATTAGCTTTGTAGACATTTTTATGCCTTATATAACTTTTAAGAAAAATTTATCAACTGAGATGAACTTATTTTACTGGAATCGCCAGTAAAAAAAAAATAATTAAAAAGACATTTAAATAGACTTTTTTTCAGATTGGTATTTGCAACTTGACAAAAAAAAATTATGTTTTCCTGCCTACATGGAAATTTGTGCACCTCTTCAATTTATCTTCAGGGTTTAACGTGGAGACTGTAGAGTATAAGAATATCAGCTTCACTGTGTGGGATGTAGGGGGCCAGGATAAAATCAGGCCTTTATGGAGGCATTATTTCCAGAATACTCAAGGTACTCTTAAGATTGCCTTAGAAAAATTTCAACAAGTTGTACTTTGAGACTTTTTAGAGATTTTTGAAAATTAATCCTTCGATGGAAAAAATCGGTAGTGTTCATTGTTTTATGTAACTATGGTAATATCACTTTTCTTGTCTCTATCATTTAAAATTTTTTTTAGTGATAAGTTTATCAAACAAACAGGAAATAACTATCATCTGTAATCTATAAGAAGCATAAGGCTGAAGATATTTGATTGATCGCGAGTAAAAATGCACCTAAATGAATTTAAATGAGAATTTTGATGTAAAATCAAAACAGCTGTCTAAAATTTGTTTACCTTTTGATTCATGCAGGTTTAATATTTGTGGTAGACAGCAATGACAGAGAAAGGATTGGTGAAGCAAAAGAGGAAATAATGAGAATGTTGAATGAGGATGAACTTAGGAATGCTAAATTACTCGTGTTTGCTAACAAACAGGTGAAAAATTTTTTAGATTTTTTGCGTAATGCTTCACCCATTGGTGATTCTTTATTATTTGCAACTTTGTTTTTTTTACTTAGTATTTGCGTATTTAGTATGATTGAACATAGACAAAATAAAGGTAAATTCACTAATTATACTTTATTAAATGCAAATAATATCAACCAGGATTCCAAAAGACTTATGTTTTAGGGGTCAGATAGCTTTAAAGAGCATTCAGATACTCGAAGTGGTAGTTAAGGTACTTGCCCTGCTAGTTTTGGAAAAATTTGGAAACTTAAATCATTATGACAGGTTTTGCTTAAATATTTCAAACTTACAAATTAAATTTCTTTGTTGAGAATAAAATGCAGTTTTATGCTCAGTCTATTTTAACACATTTTGCCGCCAAAGGTGCTTAAAAGTAGCAATGCCTCTTAAAAATAGAGATCAATCATACAATGTATCGTCACCAACCTCCATGATATTTTATCTTGATTTATACAAAAGCTAAATCATTTGAAAAGGGTAAAGAAAATCTGATTATGATAAATAGAGGCCTAATTTAACCCTCCTGGCGCACATTCGGAGACTACTTCAGCTAGGGCCTGAGTGCTAGGCTGGCAAAGTTGAGCCAGTGAAAAAAATGGAGTGTGGCAGAGAGGGTTTGGGCGATTTGTCGTGTGCATTGAAACTACTTATCTACGACATTGCTTGTCGTAAAAACTATTAAAACGATACACTTTTGGAATGCTAAATAGTTCATTGCTTTATCATTTCATTTTTTTTTTCTTCAAAAGAACAATTTTATTTATTAAATATATGTAAAAGGATGGGGTGTAAAGAGATCGGGGCCTGTGCTAACTGGCTCTCCTCAAGGACAAAAGCTTCCTTGCATTTTGCAGCATTTCCTTTCAGTAACAATTTACACTCAATCTATTTTAGAATTAAATCTAATGAGCACCAAATAATAAGCAAAATTTTAATTCTAATACTAGGGTGAGAAAACAATACATGTACACCACAGTGCAATACTAATTTTTTATCCTTCTTATTCTCAAACAAGCCAAGGCCAGGCCCACTCTCAAGTCTGGGTCACTGACTTACATTATTGAACTAACTGCACCAAGTCAATTGTAAAACGTCTCCTAAGTTTTCAAGTAATAAAGTATCCTTTTTTTGTTTACAACAGTATTACATGTAGGCCTATAACTTTTAGTAGTATTATTGGCCTTTGCGTCACCGGTCATTGATATGACGTGTATGTGTGTGTGGGCAGTGTTCTAGACCTCCCTTCTACCAAGAATGGGTTAGTGACCTTGCTCTCATTCTAATAGTAAAAACACACTCAAAGCATCCCCCAACCTTATCACACACACACTTACTCTGCTAGTTCAGTTATAAACACTTACAGTGAATCATAAAGACAAAGAGGCAGGGCAAAACGCCGCCCCTTTCTCCTCATCTGTCCTCCTCATAGGGCCCTACTTCACATCAATTATATTATGTCAGGAGGGGAGAAACCCACGAAGTTTTTCTAGGATTCCATCGGTTGATAATCACAGAGATTACACAGTAATCCACAAGATTGAATCATAAAGGAAAACTTTGACTTAGAAGCGGGTCTATCTACAAAGCCGATATATCGGGTCCCCGCTGTTACCAGGTAGAATGGCCAAAGCCGATAAACTGGCTTGCCGCTCCTCCCAATTTTTCCTGACAGTCAAGCCGATATATCGGCATGGCACAGATCTTGGGTTAAAGTTTTTCTTTTTAGATGTTCGTTGAAAAAACATCAAGTGAAATCGTTTTAATGACTGTCAATTATTTAAACTTCCTTGAAGTCAAAATAAAACTAAATACAATGTAATTTTAAAATCTTCTTAAGCTCTTACTAATACAATCATGTCTTTTTTAGCTATTTTAGTAGCAAAGCCATCCTCCTGACCATCAGTAATTACCCTTATGCTATTTTTGTAGAAAAAAGACTCGAGACTGAACTAAATCTCATGCTGGTGGATACATTCTCTCAGATATAATTTTTGTTTAGCATAGCCCCATGAAGAATTTTCTCTGTGATGTATTGTAAAGAAATATTGAAAGGAAATGTAAGTGGTAAATGCTGTGTCATAATGCGTTCCTAATCATACTTTTCTTTGCAAAACTACAAGAAAATTAACTGGAAAGCTGACCAACCTCAAATTTTTCTTTTTCTCACAGGATCTACCCAATGCTATGAATGCTGCTGAAGTAACAGACAAGTTAGGCCTTCACAGTCTTAGATCTAGATCATGGTACATCCAGGCAGCTTGTGCCACAAGTGGAGATGGACTTTATGAAGGCTTAGATTGGCTCTCAGCTACATTGAAAAAAAACTAACCTATTTATTTTTACTTTGACTTAGTCCAATCATTTTAAATTATACATTATGTAAATGACATAATTCTTTAAAAATTGCTGGTAAAATTCAGTCCCTGAGTCTGTAAGAGATGTATTTTAAAGGAGCTATTATAATCTTCAATCTAATAAGCTATAGAACAAGCATTGAATGGCTGCATATAATTTTTCCCATGAGTGAAACCATTGGAAGATATCTTGTATCTCCAAATTCGGGGAAAAAAATGTATGC
>BLXT01007308.1:1335104-1347388 GCA_019648995.1 Plakobranchus ocellatus | reverse complement strand
TTTTTTTTTTTTTTTTTTTTTTTTTTACAGTTCTAGATCTCATCTCCAATGGTTGAAAAAAAAAATGTAACATTACTGCTATTGTCAAAGAAGAACCAGTCAGTTTTGTGTTTTTGCTTAATAGCCTCTGGATTATGCTAAATGTTTTAATGACTGCACACTTGGTAATTTCCCTGAAAGCATTGCTCGGTTCAGCACCAACAATGTATTTCTAATTTTTTAAAAGATGATAACCAACTACATACCATTCCTCATACAATGACACTTGGATGCAATGGTGTTATTTAACGTGACCCGTTAATCCTCATATATAGCCAAGATGCACTGTAATTATTTCCATATCATTAGCTCCATTACCGAGGCTACAGATTATCATGCATCTTTTTCCACTAACCATTCACCCACTTCTGTGAGTTGATTTGGAAAATATCGGTAATAGCATGTGTTTTTCAAAGATATTTCTCATACATAAAAGAAATACACATTTTAAAAAATACATTTGTGCTTCAAGATGTAATTTCAATGTTCAGAAATCTTTTATGCCTGAGACTTCAGTCAAGTTTGAGGGATAATTTTGGAGTGAAATAACTGACTAGTGTAATTCAGGATATGTTGTGCATTATGTCATGAAGATTTTGAATGTGTTTAGTTTAAAATTTATTTTGCTTCCTAGAATGTTTTTTTTTTTCTTTCACAGCACTATCACCTTATGTTATTTTTATCCTCTCGCCTATGTTTAAGTCCTGTCATAGCCAACTTCATATAAAGTCATTGTCCATCAAAACATGCTCACAAAATTATGTACTATGCTTCTTTACATCAACCGTATGTGTGCCAAAGATGATATATTTTAGAAATATGAAATGGCATTTCCCTTTTGTTGCTATTAAATTCAGCCTAAATTATGACAATACTGTGTTAGTCTTCGTTCTCATATAATTTTATCTTAATTTGTCGGAACATCATACAGTGTTTTTTTCAAAACTCAAATGTGTTGAATTTTTTTTCTTAATTCTGTTGGTTTGGGTTTGCACTTTTTATTTTAGAAACAAGATACCAGCAAAATAAAGATAGAAATACACACAAATGAAACATAAATTTTTGTAGAGGTTATAAAAGTGAGAGTGTTTATCACTCCAGTCTTTGATGTTTAAAACTCTACAATAGAATTATAGAATTTTAACCAAAGTTCCTAAGACCTAATTCACACCATTTTGTTTCAAAAGTGATGAGCTTCATCGATTTATATAATTTATACAATTAAATTTCATGTGAATCTCTCCTCTTGTGTTGCTCATGGTGTATTTAGAACAAAAGGAAATGTATTACAGCTGCTTTAATTAAGCTGCCAGATTAAAAAAGCAAAACATGCAATTCCCTTGAAACATAGGACGCGAAGGGTATGATAATACAATGATACAATCAGTAAAGAAAAATTATAAATTTTTTATGTCCATTATCTGGTAAAATAATAGCTGTGTATTTCTCAAAATTTTAAGAGGATGTGAGTTTTAAGGTCTTTTTTTTTCTATATATTTCACACTATACAGAAAAGTGATTGGTTTTTTTTGTTCATTTTGGAGAAATGATATATATGGAAAGAAAAAGGGGGCTCCCTAATTTTGGCTAAATTGATTTTGTGATATGATATAAAATAAATTAATGGATGGCTGATAATTCTGTATTATGTTAGTTTCCCTTAAGCATGCTGCATTTTGTATGGCATTGGTTGCTTAATGTCGCTGTTTTTTTTGGTCTTCCATTGAGGCCATATTGTCTAAATCAGTAATCTTTTCTGTGTTGTACTTGTTGTTTGGGATTCGGTAATATCATGAACTATTTAAAAAAAAACCAAAAACAGTCAAATATAAGTTTTTTAATACTAGTTGTGGACATTCCATCAAATGTATTACCCTTTTTTTTTTTTTCCTCCGTTTATAGTTTCATGTGTCTTCTGTAAGCAAATTCATTCTTTTCTTTCATCACTAATAATGAAAATATTTTTCCTCCTCCCTTTTCAGAGTTGTCCTGTTTAGAACACCATCATGGGAAATATATTTGCTAATTTGTTCAAGGGTCTTTTTGGCAAGCGAGAAATGAGAATTTTGATGGTGGGTTTGGATGCTGCTGGTAAAACCACTATTTTATACAAGCTGAAACTTGGAGAAATCGTCACAACAATCCCCACAATCGGTAATTTTTTTAGATCACTTGTAATAAAGTTGTCTTCTCTTACAATTTGAGTATAGTTGAAACTTGAAACTAAGTATTTTCAATTCTGTTGGCCAAATGGAGTGCAACTTCTTCTTCTGGACTTAATCTTGATGGCTGTTGTATGTAATATTGATAGCGACAAGAATTAAAATATTGATTCAAAAATTTATTTTTCTTAATAAAGTGAATTGATTTTTTACCTTCATTTTTAAATTTAAAAATTCCCAGCATTCCTAATTTGCACTTGCAACGTGAATAGTGTAATTCTTTTAAAATTAATTTAATTGTAAAGTAAATGATTTTATACATACAAATTTTATAACTAAGATTGACAATCTTTTTTTTTTCTCTTTTCAGGTTTTAATGTAGAAACAGTGGAATACAAAAACATAAGCTTTACTGTATGGGATGTGGGTGGCCAAGACAAGATTCGTCCTTTGTGGAGGCATTATTTCCAAAATACTCAAGGTAGGTGACTGTTCTTGACCCAGTCCATATCATTTGTGTCTCAATACCTTTTAGTCATTCTTTGTGTTACGTTTTGGAAGATTTGATGAAAAATATTAGGTCTTCTGCATTTTTAAGAAAAATTTCATTTGTATTACTGTAGACAATTTACACAAAAAGAGGTGTTGAAGTGAAAAACATAAATACAGTGAGGTGGTAATTTACTTTGATGATACTGGTATTAAAATGAATTGAAATCTGTACGTGACTGCATCCTTGATGTAGGCAACACAATCCTTCGTTAAATATTTTTTTTTGGACTCCTATATAAAATATAAGGCCTTTGATATGCCACCTTATCATCTTTAATATCATGATGGATGTCCATGTTGAAAACATCACAATGCTGTCTATGTGTTCAAAGTCTCAAAGACTTGGTGGAACAAATTTAGGAGATAATATTTCACCTTTTACCTGCCTTGGAAGGTTTTTTTGCACCAACTGAACAGATAAAAACACTTTCAAAGTTAATTTTGAGTTGTGTAAGAGTGGATGTGCTTTCTATTAGTAGAGCTGCACAATCCTTTGCTTTGTTATAATAGCACTGTCTTTAGTAAATGGCAATAAAAATTTAAAATATATTTTAATGATCTGTCAATATAATATTCGATACAGAAATAATCTTACTGATCGATTATGCTCAGCATAGACTAATAATGCTGTGGCTGACAACAGGAAAAGGGCTGATCATTGTATTGCCGGACCCCTTGCAAAATTTAAGAGTTGCAATTGATTCTGTCAGCTTTTTATGAGCTTGCTACTGCTCATGAAACACAGGCTGTATTGTATTCAGTCTCACAACTTTTATCTTCCCATCCCTATAGATCTCTAGCATCATGTTCTGCTTGGAACGAACAAACATAAATTACGCCTGCCATGAAGCCAGTTACACCCTAATTGACTAGTGATTTGACCAGTTATCAGCTCTCACTCTCTAAGCCATTCCACTTTGTAGGTGTGGAGCTGGCTGGTCAGCATAACTACATTGTGATGGGTGTGAGAGTCCTGTGAATAGGGAATCATTTGATAGTTTGGCAGTGCTGTTCTGTAGCAACTCAGCTCTAACTCATTGTGCACTTCTTTTTTCCATTGTCAAGAGGGTGTTACTTGGAAAAGGGCTAGGACTAGGAGGTTTGGCCTAAACATTTTTTTAAGTACAAGAAGGATCTATCATGATTTCAGTTTAATTGGGCCTATATCTAGACCGTGGTTAAGATTTTATTTAATCTTAACGTAATATCAGGTAACCCTAGGCTCAGACTTTGGAATCTTTGATTTGAGGTAGGATTTGGGGCTTAGGTCATAATTCAGAACTAGCGTTGGTATTAATTTTAAATCTAAGTGGAAAAACTTGCCCTTGTTCAAATTGATTTTAGTTACGAGTTTTCTGCCTCATGTTCTGTCTGTCTCATAATAATATTGTTATAGATGTTAGTGAAGTTTGTACATTCTGGGGACAACGAATGACTAAAACTATCCAGATTGGTGTATTTCTGTTTCCTAGATATTTTATTTTTTAAAGATGTATAGAATACAATTTACCAGTATCGTATATCCTACTAAAGACATTTTAGCTGGATAGGCTCATATGCAAATCAATATCTGCTTATTCTTATTTCTAGGTTTTGAGGTATTTAAAAATCAAAATGTATAAAAAAAAAATTCAACAGTATTAAAAATAATGGTGATTACAAGATCATAGTATTCAAAAAATATTATTTTTGCCATTCCATCAAAAAAAATGAAATACCATTTGAGAATGGTATTAATCAATAGTTTGGGTGATTCCTAGCATTGAAATGTTAAAAAAATAAAAATATTTTTTTTAAAGAACGTACACTTGATTATCAGTTATAACCTGCTGCTAAACTAGCCTTAGACCTAGATCTGATACAAGGTTGTATGCCAATGTCACTTTGATTTGATTAGATTTATATAACATTTTAAATCATCTTTCCTTGAATCTGTTATCAAGTTTGATGTTTTTGTACATTTGTTTGTTTTTGTTTTAGCTTAGTAACAAGCCATAGATGCTCATGAGAGTTTGAGTCATAAAATCAACTATTAATAGGTGACCTGGTTTTAGAGGTACCATCGTCGTCGTCTCTTTTCTCAGAGATAGGTGGATGCAAAGTGACAGAAGACAACAGATACAACTAAAATCCATTTCAAAGCTACTTAGATTCCAACAGCTTAAAAAATTATATGGTTCATAATGTGCCTGTTGATATTTTTTAAACACAGGACTAATTTTAATGTTGCAAGATTGAATTTATAAATGAGAAATGTCATGAGATGCAATGGATTAATGGAAGGAAAATGCCATGTGACCTTCATAGGGCTTTTTTTTCACATGGAAGACAAATTAATAATCTTAAATTGGCTTTGTTTTTGTTCTTGGTGAAGAATGATGGCTGAGAAATACTCTGGTAGCAGCAATGTACCGTCAGAAATCGCAAAATTGTTTTTTTAGAAAATTATATTTTTAAAAAGGGTTTAGCAGAACAACCAGGGCTTCTCCTATGGGATTTACATTTTGTTTTGGATTAAACAAAATTATTTGATTGCTCAGTCTTGTCTTTTTTGTCAATATTTAGACACATGACAATGTAATTTTGATACTGGTAATCAGTGGGTTACTGGTACAAGGGTTTTTCTTTAATGTTGTCTGCCTTTATAGAAGAATTTTGTGACCCTATAAAAAATTAATAGGAAATGCTGTCAGCTGCTTTTGTACTGTAGAGCACCAAACACAAGAAGTTTAAAATCATCGTAAGCTTACTTGTTTACACTGTAGCTTCATTATAGTGAAAATAAAATATATACAATAATAGGTTCTACTAATATGCTCTGAAATTTGCATGAAGAGTAAAAATAAAGGCGTCGAAGTTTTAAGTAGATCTGGACCCACCAATTTGTGAATCTGTCTCAGTGCCTTTCTTTTTTTCACAGCTTATAAAGAGTGATGAAACAAAAAGTTTTGATGATCATTTATTGTGATGTTGTACAGTAAAAATTTATTTCTTTGTTTTTTTACTTCAGGTTTGATTTTTGTGATAGACAGTAATGACAGAGAAAGAGTTGGTGAGGCTAGGGAGGAGCTGATGAGGATGTTAAATGAAGATGAGCTGAGAGATGCCATTCTTTTGGTTTTGGCTAACAAACAGGTAGGTTGATAGAATTAAGTACCTTATTTTATGAAGAGTGTAGATTCAGGCAAATTCAGTTTTGAATACTCCCACTGGTTCTGGTGTCACAAACAGCCTTGAATATCTTTTTCTTCTTGAGTAAAAGGTGCAGACAATGAAATGTAAAAAAATTGAGTCTCCAAGTGTGTCAAGATTTTTCTTTGTCTTTATTTTAGCTTTCTCCTCCTTTTCTGTAACCCAATCATTGATAATGTCTTCATGAAATTGTGCCATGCACAGTTCTTTACACAAATGTACATTGCAAGAAGGACATCCAAGCCAGTCTCAGTGCACCTACCATTATTTTCAAGCTTTGCAATTGTTCGCACTGTAAATGAACCTACCTGAATGTCGAGCAACAGCTCAGACAAAGGAAACTCCTTATCATTCCAGACATGCCTACCGTTCCGAAATTCTACCAGAAAATGACCTGCGTTCCGGAAATCCGCATTTTTATCACAAAATCCGGAATTTAGCCAATTTGTGATTGGTCATACTCTCAGAAATAATCCTAGTCTAGATGTCTAGCGGCGCATCTATGCATAAATAGCCGAGAATATTAGAAAATAAATAACGGCATTAACACTGCAACAAACTTTTCAAACTTATTAAATGCATGGCGCTCTTTGCTACACCTTTTTTCATAACACCTAGCGTGCATCTTGCAGACTGAGGGGGAGTTGGGGTGGTTTGGGGCAAACCTATCGATGCAGTGCATCTATAGACGAACATCATTGTATGGTCTACCATCAGTCCCATCATTGACTGTTGCCGTGTTGACGGTCGGTCATTCAAACTGTGACGTCACTCACCTGGACTAGGGTTTTTTTTCAACAGACATATCATTGTGAGGAAAGCAAATACGAAAATTCTGATGGCAAATTTGAAATCAGCAACTTTGATATAAGAAAATCATCACAGCAGAATTTCAGTTTTTATAGAAATAAAGATTTTTGGGATAAATATTCCTGTTCTAAATCTGTTAACTATAGGTCAATGGTTTGGTCGGACTTAATTATCTTGACTTTAAGACTACCATACATGCAGTCTTATATCTCTAGAGAAGTTATAAACCCAGCATTGAACTTAGGCTCGGTGCGAGCCTGTCTGATTGATGCCAGGCTCTTGCCATGGCCAGTCCTATGATAATACTATGAACTATCCATAGACTTAGATTTTAATATAATACAATCAGGCTGCGTATCTTGGATAAGTCTACGTCTCTTCAAAATGACCAAAAAGAAATTGCTCTACACAGAAGCTCCAATCCGCAAAAGACAACAGCATTGTACTGTATTCGAAAAGAATGCATCGGGGCAATCCGCATCTAGAAAAGGGAAATGTTAAATGGAATTTTCTATTTGAGAAAAGTTAATAAAGTTGAATTCCAATGGTAACATTGAAATAAGTTACCCAAAGTTAAACAAGTCTTTGCAGTACGAGTAGAATGAAAATTTTAAGGACAAATTTTCTTTTCATAATGTGGTTAGTCTAGGGCCGATTTGCTCAACATTAATGTAAACAGATTGGAAAGTAGGCACGGAGGCTAAATGTTAAGCATTTGGCTTAGTGTAGACAGGAACTGATATCCTCTACACTTAGTTAAATTTAGTGGGGGTTTTTTTGTGTTTAATCAGCGTCAGTTCCCGTCATATTCAGGTTTGTTCCGCATTTTGCTGTAATGTTCCGCATTTTTGCCCTTGATGTTCCTCAAAGAAATTTTTAAGGGTAGGCATGTCTATGACATTCCCCTATTTCTGAATCTTCATCGCTGTCTGTCATTCCCCTATTTCTGAATCTTCATCGCTGTCCTCTTCTTCATCTATCACTCTTGCGTCAGTGTCTCACCTAGAAAAGGCCCTTTGATATCTTCACCATTTAATTCTTGCTGTTCACTGTAGATTCGATTCAAGAAAATTAAGAAAAATTGTAGCTTCAAAATTATTCTGTCAAACTGTACTGAATAATCTGCAAATAAAACTAAAACACTCATGGAGGTCGACAAAGTTTTCTTTGAAAGGAGTTCAAGTTCCTTGTTATTATTCTGTACTACAAAAAGTGCATACTAAAGCAACAGGCTTTGGGTGATAGCAGGCGATCATGTACAATACTTGGATGGGCAATGCAGTGCGATAATATAAATTTTCAGTTTAGGGAGGAAAGGGGTTTTTAGGGATCAATGGCATTTTTGAATCTCATGTAAAATCCAACTGACACATTATATGTTTTGATTGAATATAATGAAATACATTACCATTATTAGTGATGGGAAGAGATTGTGAACCATTTGTTTGGATCACATTTTGTTTAAAGATACTTAGATCTATGTAATTTTACAATAATTGCACTCGTTCAGCTGAAAATTATTGAGTATTTTTCTTAATTGGAGTTAGTCAAAAATTGAAAAAGATGAGTTTTACTATAAATTTATTATTGCTGCTGTTATAACATGGTGTCTGTGCTCATAAAAAAAAAAAACAGAAACTTTGCCACAAGCTTAAACATTTAAGCATTATTGTATTAATTTTAACCAAAATGCATGAGTGGAATAGATAGGCATCTTCGGACTTTTGAGGAAAGCAAGTTTTGATAACTTAACAGTGCCTATTGCGAGCAAAACATAAGGGCCTTATTCTTGGTCCCTTTGGAACCCACTATATGTGTGTAACGCAAATCAAAGCTAAACATTTTTATCATTCCTTATATCGCTCATTTCCACAAAGAAAGGGCTCAAGTAAAAACCAGAAAGAGTGACACAACTACAAAACAAACAAACTACAAAATTAATTTAGCAGATTGACCTGCACACATACAGTACACAGGTTCTTAAAATACCTGGTAAATTCTTTTTCAACAATGAAATTAAGATTTCCTCAGGTGCTCATTTTCACTACTCAACATTTCTTGTATTTGTTCAAGCAAAGTAATTTTCCATGAGCTGTAAGAAGCAAGCAGATTTCCAAAACTTGAGACATGGTGTAAATGAAATTAAGCTTGCCTAGATCTTGGGTTGATGGGTTTTCCCACTTATGTTATTTTTAGACTAATAATAAATTTATTTTTATTAAGTGTCTGGTAAAAAAGCAAAAGTAAACTGGGTTCCAAGCATTGGGGAACCAGGAGTAAGGTCCTGTTGTTCTTGGCATAAGGCATATGAGGTAGTTTGCCATTGCTTTCCTNNCCCCCCCCCCCCCCCGCCTTTATTTTCTCTGAGTCTTAAGAGACCCAGCTGCCCATTTAGTGCTGGGTGGATAGAGGAGCAATAAAAAATTGACTCGGTCCAGGCTGGGATTCGAACCTCAGACCTCTGACTTGGTAGCCAAGTGCTCTACTAGATGAGTCAGTGCTCCCCCTCGCCTGGTAAAAAAGTAAAAGTAAAGTGGGTCCCACACTTAGCCCAAGCATTGGGGAATCAGGAGTGAGGTCCCGATTGTTCTTGGCATATGGCATTATGAGGTAGTTAGCCATTGCTTTCCTCGTTGTCTTCACTTTCGTTGAGTCTTAAGAGACCCAGCTACCCATTTAGTACTGGGTGGACAAGGAGGAGCAATGAAAAATTTACTTGGTTCAAACTGGGATTCAAACCTCGGACCTTTGATTGGTAGCCAACTGTGTGGTATACAATAATAATTTTCAAGCCTTTTTTTTTAAGCCCTTGGGTGGCAGAACAAATTACATGTAAAGCTATTAAAACAAAATATGTATGTGGTTAAACCAAAATGAATTTTACAGCCCTGAGAATTTTGGTTTTAAAGTACTCCACTCTACTTTATTTTCTCCACAGGATCTGCCAAATGCCATGAATGCAGCAGAAATTACTGACAAGCTTGGGTTACACTCACTCCGCAATCGCCAATGGTTTATTCAGGCTACATGTGCCACTAGTGGGGATGGTCTCTATGAGGGTCTAGACTGGCTTTCCAACATGCTGAAAAACAAACCATAAATTGGGACATAGTCAGATATACAATATTTTTTTTTTCTCCTTTCATCCATGTGATCTGGTTCATCCTTGGCCAATGTAGAAAAAGCGTTTTCTAAAAAAAAATAATCTACAATGATGTATGGGAGAAAGTAGTCTGAATATCCCAATTTTGTTGGCTTTACTAATTAGGCAGACTGATTTATTTTGTAAAGCAACTAATATTCCCTCACATTACATGTAAATTATATCATGAAGACGCAAAAAGATATGTATGTTAACTGTCCCTGTCTAAATATGCGCATTTGTTGCTTCTGAATCATTGGTGGAACTATTGAATAATTCTTGTTTATAAAAGAAAGAAAAGTGTTTTCAGTGTGTGTCTAATGCATGGTTTCACTGAAATGGGACAGCTGAGTGTGAAATGGATGTTGAGTGTTTCAATGAAGGAGGGCTGCTTTTCTTAAATATTTAAAGCTGGGTAGCTCTGGTGTAATGGATGATGTGCTTTGTGAAAAAAAAAATATGCTGGGATCATTGTGAAGTGGTTAGTATCATAATACCATGAAAAAAAAAATATGAAGTATCATTTTTAATATATTTAAAGGAATATTGTTATACATCAAGAGTTACACTGAAGTGTGACTTGCATGTAAAGACACTCTGGGATGGAAAGTGCTTTGACTGGCAATGAACTTTTTTGCCTGTCGCATTAATTTTCTAGTTGTATTCTTGAATATTTGTTGCTTTTGTGAATGGGCAATATAGTCATAAGCTTTGTGTTGTATCTATTTGTGGTAGGATTGATCATAATTTATGTGGTTCTAAAATTTTGCGTTTAAGAACTTTTTTTTTTCCTTTTTTCATTTAGTTAGTAATGGCATATGAGAATAAGGAGTGGTGTGAATCATAAATTAAAGTGGCTCTTTTAATGCTTTCTCTGTCATATATGAATGCACATTCCAAGTTTGTTTTCATAAAAAAGTAAAATCCCTTCAACTGATGTGGGAATATTGCTAGAAGAAAAGTATAAAGTGGACTAATTGATTTTTGTTTTTGTTAATTTTAATTATATTTAGAAGCATTCAGTCACTAAGAATATCGGGTGAAATCACCATGGCTTGTTTTTCATTGCCATGTCTTTTGTTCAATCTTTGTTTCTATTTTCTGTTGTGATGCCTGTATAATGATATGTGAAGCTGTCAATTACTTTATATTTATTGATATCTGGATTTTGATTTTTTAAGAAACCTATGTGTGTGGACGAATGAAATAAAAGTCAGTAAAAAGTTATAAAAAAAACTATCAAATTTGTTGTTTATTCTTACCTTCAGTTCCTCTGAGGAAAATGTTTTTTTTTTCTTTTTTCTTTTCTTTAGAAAACGGTAGTTGAGAAGAAATCTTTACTTATGCAAGGCTCACCAAACCCAAATAAGTTTTTATTCATTAAAATTTAATTCTATTGTATTTTCGTTTAGACCCTTATTCTGATAAATTTTATATTACTTATAAGAACCAGCCTTCTAGCTCTTTCGGTTTTTTAAATTAAAGCATTTCAAAGATCACAAAATTCAAATGGGAGTTTTTCTGAAAAGTAATACTGTATGAGACATTTCAAAAGTATTATATATTCTTCTCAGCTAAGGCGAGCACATAGCTAATTTTGTCTTTGCATCATAATAATCTATTCTCTGGTTACTGATTTAGTGTGATTAGTGACATTTTTTTTTCAAAAAGCAAAAAGTACCGGTATGTGTCAGAATGTCCACTAGTCCTTGTGAAAGTCTAAATAAAGAGTTCATGGTTCAAATCCTAAAGAAAGCCAGTAGCGATGTATTTTCTTTTACCACCAGTGACACAGAAATGCGCATTAAAAGAAAAAAACAGAAAAATTAATTTGCATTAATGTTTTTCTAGTAACTATGTTATGCATTCTAATTCTATAATCCTTCAAACATTCAACTTCTCTCGGCTGCTTTCTAATCTGCAACTCAAAAAGAATGCAGACCTGTCATATACACGCTAAAAAACATGAAGAGATGTTTTGTATGCTAGAAAAAGTAGACGTTGATGGGAAGGATTTGAGACTTGGAGCAATTAGAAATGTGTACATTACTGGGAATGGGATCAAACTGTATTTGGAAAGATCAAAGGAGAACAGTGATTTCAAATTCATCAAAAGAGGTGTAATGTCTCTGATTTTTTACGTCCAATATTCCAAGATCAAAATGATCTGAAGGAATCTAGGAATATTTCAGAGTTACAGAGTAAATGGGGAAAATCTTAAGTACGGACCGTTTGCGTAGTATTGACCTTATTAGCCTGGGTATTACATGACTACATGTATTTTTTTTTTAAGCTGTAGACGATGGATATAAATAGATGCTTTAGAGACTTATCAAGAGATCGCTTAGAGTGAGAGGAGATATAGATAAGGGAGTGTTCAAATATAA
>BLXT01007308.1:1308902-1319641 GCA_019648995.1 Plakobranchus ocellatus | reverse complement strand
AGTTTGTTTTCTAAGGCCAGATTATGAGTAACAAATTAAAGATACCTCCCAAATTATACACAAAACGATACAATTTAAGATCACATTCTCTCCTGATACGCCGTGTGTTAGTAAGGGCACTTAGTTAGAAAAGCACTTAACCCAGCACTGCGTCTGCCGGCCTTGCCCCCCCAATATGGCGTCAGCTGTCTCTCTAACTAGGCCGCTGCCTACCTAGCCGCAAAGATAGCACATGAACTCTAGATTTATATAGGAGTATCTTTGTGAGACAACCAGAGATCGGACAGGGAATAGACAGCTAAAATGTTCTCGTCGATCACCAGGACTTGGAAGGTAGCACTGTGTTAGAAAAGCACTTGATACAGAACTGCGGTCTGCCGGCTTTGCCCCCAATATGGCGCCAGCTGTTCCTCTAACTGGGTCGCTGCTTACCTAGCCGCAAAAAGAGCGCATGAACTCTACAGTTATGCAACGATTACCTCATGAGTTCAAACTTTCGATAAAAGTTATTCTCTGCATACCTCTATAGTGTTTGCCTTCATTGTTTCCTTTGATTGATAAGTGTTCTAAACCATAGTGTCAACAACTGTGTCCAAAATTCGTAGTTGCCTCTGGCTTATTTTTCAATGGCTCAAGATTAGCTTCTTTTAGTAGTGATTGATTGGCCTTTTTCCGACCATTGAATCTTCATCATTCTTCTGATAAACCAAATCTTTAAGTCTTCCATTTTTGTTTCCATTGTTTCTTTGTTTATTGGCCAATGATCACATAGTAGGCTTACTACCAATTTTCATAACCCTTATTTTGTTGCCCATACTTGTACTTCTGTTTGTAACAAATGGTTTCGTTTTTTAGAATTTGTCTTTGGCCATGGCTATTCTTCAATTTATTCCACTTGTGCATAGATCATCTGATGTAATCAGGTAGCCAAGACATTTAAACTTTCTAGCTTGTTTGATTTTTCCACTTTTGCTTACGAGATTGCATTTGGGATTTCAGGATTTCGTTTTTTTTTTTTTTTTTTTTCAAATTCAGAGACGTGCCCATTCTTTCGCTATCTAAAATATTAGTATCTAAAAGTTTTTGAAACTTTCTGCTTTTAAAACTGCATAGTTAAGAATTAATTAAAACTATTTTTCTTCATTATGCTTTATACGTTCCCTAAATTAAGTCCGATGTGATTTCTTTTCAGGAGAAAATTAGAAAAGTCAATGTAATATCCCGGAAGTTGACATAGTTTTGTTATGGCCAAGCGATCATCCATCTAGCGTACAGTGTATATGAACCGTTGCATGAGATTGCAATTGCAATTAACTCATCGCGCCGAAGTAAGTTTTAATGCTTATCGATCTCAAGATGTAGCTCTATACCAATATATCATTTTCATCGATCTAGACACAAATCAGTTCAGAATATTTTAACTAAATTTAGATCTAGATCTACATTAGATTTAGAGTCTAGCTAGAGAGATTCTGTAATTTAGATCTAGATCTAGCGTATGTCGTATGTGTTTGCACCAGGCCGATATCATACAAATTGAAAAAAGTACATAAAAAATTGCTGAAAGATTCCGATTATACACGTAAAGCAATATTGCGTAATATTAGGGGCCTAGATCTATAGAAAAATGAAGACAATTTTAGTCCATTGTGTATCATTTGGAAACTTGAAAAATTGTTCATATAGATTCTCTATCTCGATATTCTCAACTCTAGATCTAGATCTGCATATGAAATCTAGACTCTAGATCTAGATCTACTAGATCTAATTATTTTGTCACTTCACCCAATGACAGCTAAGGGTGATCCTCTTTATTCTTAAGCAATAAGTGTAGGCTTTAAAGGCCTCTACGGTGGACAATAAAAATACAATTGAGTTGCTAATCCAATCCAGAGGTAGCAACCTCACTCTAAATAGATTACACTAGGAATAAAGTAATTGCAGTGCTTTATTGTTTTAAATTTTAAAATTGAATCTTTGTCCTTATTATGTTCTTGACCAGACCTGATTACATTCTCCAAAAATGTTGAAAGAAACAAAGCAGATGAAAGTACGCGACAAGGACTTTCATTACAGAAAAGCTATTGTGTCATGGCATATCCTCTCTGTGGTATTATTTGTATTTACTTTATCTGTATGTGGAGCCATGTCCAATGATGAAAATGCAGGTAAATAGCTTAAATATTCAGTGGAACATGTTGAAAGCGAGATTCTAGGGAATATGATTTTTATTTTGGTTTAAACGTGTTTTGGTTTAAGCATGACAGTTAGCACATTAAATAAGTAAGATTAATAAAGGAGAGTAACCAGCTCCCAAATTATTAAGTTAAACCAGTCCCACTTATCGTCACCACATAATGTGAATACGCACGCCTTTCCACGCATCTTTCTCTCTTTTTTATCTATCTCTCTATCTCCTTCTCTTTCCCTTTCAGTTAAGAGGTTCTTGTGCCTGTCATCGATCTAGAATAATATCTAGCTTTCACAATTTCATCATCGCATAAGAAAGATTTCTGGTCCTGAAGTCCTCTACTTTTACAATTTAATCATCGCATAAGTTTTCCAGTACTGAAGTCCTCAACAAGAGTAAAGGCTTTATTGCCGGCCGTGATGCAACAGTGTTTGATTAGCTTTGCATTGACGGGACCTAGACCTGTAGGGAGATGTCTGGCACGGTCCAGCTGCATAAATGAATGGAGGAAGAGAAAGGAAGGGCAGGTGTGCAGTGGACCTAGACTTAGCCAAATATTGGGCCTGGCCTGCTGTAGTGTGAGGTACTGGTAACAGAATTGGGTTTGCGTGGAGTAATTTGAGAAAGAAAGGCAAGGGCAAGGTGCTCAAAAAAAAATTTTTAATGTATTGGTTGCACAGTGACTGGGCTTTCTCGATGGTTTTTATTTCGCTTTAGCGATAGTAAGGCAGCCAACGCTTTTGGTTTACAGCATGTTTAACAAGAAAGAATGAGAAGAAAAACAGAAAGCTCTATAATTTCTTATTGGTTTAGCCATTTTTTCATTTGAGCCGTTTTTGATTTAGGTGTGGTCTACTGTACATTTGTGATAGAACTAGAAGCTGTATGCAGGAGAGAGGTCTTCTATTTTATCAATTTAATTTTGAGATCAATTATACAACTAGACTTAAATCAAAACTTTATGTCACTTTCATTTGTAATAAAAGGAACAGAATATCATGAATTAAAGTAAAAAAAGGTAAGAATTCTTTTTATTAAAAGATTTAATTCCATGTTCTATCAGCCCAAACCATAATGATTTGTAATAAATTGTATTTGATTGGGCCTACTGGAATGAAAAACAATCTGGCATAGCCTTATTGTTGCCTTGATGGTGAATAAAGTTTTCATTGTGATGCGAAGACAGAACTTGATTTTTTTTTGGCCAAATAAAATGACTAAAAAATGTATAAATGAGCTTCATATATTATTGAAATTTATAAGGCATTTGTAATCCTTTGATATCTAAAGTATTAATGTAAAGAGGTAAAGACAAAACTATAAATGAAATTATGAACAGGTGCACCTGAACATCTCAATTTGAAATAATTCTTAAAAACTTTTTGAAATAATAGAGCTGCGCTATGGCAACATTTCTTTTCCTCTCACAATGTAATTATCTTTGCTTTGATAATGTGCAGTCTGTCCATTGTGATGTTTCATACATTTTCCATTATACAACTATTTGATTTTTGCAGTTGCTAATAGTCAAAGATACTGAGAAAATTGAGTGCATACCTGATAATTTGATATACAGGGGATGGTGACATTGAGATAGAATTAAAAGAAAATTGCTTTATTGGAAAAGAATGTAAGCTATGTTCTTGTTTTGGCAGTTTCTTCATTGATGATATCAGATTCAGAGGTGTACAAAAAGACATGGGTCATACTTTAAAAAAATGTGATCATAATTGCTGTGTGTCTAGTAATTTATTGGTCAACTTAGTTTGTCCAATTGCTTGGGTTGCAATCTAGCCTATTCTCTTGACATTATCTATTTCACCAGTTTTAGAAGGGGTCTGGTGTTACTAGTGGTAATATTAATTTTCTAGAGGCCTAAACACGAAGCCAAAGTGTTTAGGCTCACTTGAGATAACGAACCACACAAAGTGATGATTTCTCTAAGATTTCAGTTCCAAAAGAGCATCACAAATATGGAGAACAAGTCTTTACCTATGTCAACTTAAGAAAAGGTTGTAAATATAAGCATTAGTTCAGAAGTTTATATTATCTTTTTTCTTCTTGATTGAGATTTTTGCTTATCTCAGAAACATTCAATTTATATTTTAAAACTTAAATTCTTATCTGAATATCTATTTTTTAAGAACCTCTCAGTTTTCGTTTTTACAATAACATAATTACTGTGACATTTTGCCTCCAGATGTTGCCCAAACCAATGGCGCTGCAATTAGCCCAACAAAAGCATCAACATCAGTTCAAAACAGTACAACTATGAATGAGACAGATGAGCACAGCAGCAGTTTCACAGCTGCTGACTGCTTCCTTGATGTTTATGAAGTGTGCCCAGAGAATGTGGACTGTACTTTGCTGGGTGGAGAATGTATTGACTGTGAGTTCAATACCTCTTGTCAGTATGGGAGCAAGCAAGTAGCAAAGTGCAGTCCAAAGGCCAACATCACTTGCTCTGTAAGCAACTCCTTTGTAGAATTTATTTGAGAGAGAAAAAAACATACAAAAATCTTTTGTACTTGTGCATTTCTTTGACATTTTCTTATTCTGATTTGACCCAGATTTCTATTGCTGTTGATATGAATTTCTAAGTTTGACTTTAGTGAAACTAGAAGTGGAGATAAAATAACATTGTAAAATGTTTGAGCCTGGTCTTGATTATACTGATTCTCTTTATTTTTTTCTCTATATCACACAAATTTGATGTGTAAAAAACTATACAGTATTTTGAAAGTGACGCCGATTAAGGACCTGAATCTTTTCGAGTATATTTTATAGAAGATAATGGGCCCTTTATTCTAAATAAAAATAGTTTTAAATTCATCTTGTTTTCTACCAATCACCTTACCAGGGCAAAAGAGTGTTTGAGAGAGAGTATGACTGTAGATACTGCTACCAACTGTCAGCATGGCAAACTTGGTGTAACCAGTCAATAGATTGTGCGCTGAACAAACCTAGGTCACACTGGCCTGCCAGGCCATTTTTTGTCAGCACTTGTTGGGCAAAAAGCGAACATTTATGTATGGGTAGGTAAAAGTTGTGAGTTTACTATGTCAAGATGATTTTACTTTACTTCTTGTGTATTAATGTCAAGTGGAAGGCTCCTCTTCGTTTTATTCTTCTATTTGAATTGATAGATATGTATTAATTCTTTGTTCATGAATTAAAAAAAGAGTTTGAAATTATATTTAGTCAGTCTTCAAACTTGAATTTGGATATTTATATAAGTTGTAATTTGACATTTTTTTTTGATTGAGCACTAGTGGCCTTTTTTATTTTACAGAGTTTTGTTTGTTTTTAAAACCACAGTTCTATATTGTGTGTCTATGGTTAGTTACATCCTTGCTACACAAAGCTATTTGATACCTTTGTGTGACAAGGGTTGAGCAAAAGAATGCATATGAATGAACCATCCTCATAAGGTCAACCAAAAAATGTTACAGTGAAGCTAAATTTTAAATTTTGATATAAAAGTGGCAGAATCCCAAACAGCATACCCTATTGTTACAGTGGAAAAAGGTTTCAAGGTATTTTTACTGAAATGTCTGTGATTTTCTACGTTGCAGTTGTAATTGGGGATGTTACAGATGACACAAATAAATAAAATTGCAGTAGTCCAACACTTGAAACCTTAAGTTGCTACCTTTTAAGGTCCACAATGAAAGCAATGAAAGCAGAGATGTAAAAATGAGCTGCTTAGTCGGAAATATGCGCATTAAATGGTATTGGCTGGCTTTTATTTATGTCAACATAACATCTGGAAGAGTTCTGCTCAATGTTTTGTGTCTGATAACCTCAGCGTTTTTATTTTTCTATATAAATCAAATGTATTTTTAGTTTTGAGCTTGTGGCTAGATTATCCTGTGTATGCTATGATTTTAGGTATACTTTTTATAAGAGTGGTACTTCTTGATTTGCAGTGACACAATTTGTGTCACTGTAAAATCCAGAATCAGTTTATGACCAAAGTCATTAAAGTGTTGATTTCTGCCAAAAAATGTGACAATCATACTCTTACAGTGAAAAAAAAAAGAAGTCATAGTTTTTATAATTGATTTTGATTTATTTATGATTTTAGCAAGCAAATTTTGGTTCCAGATGATATAAATAAAACCTTGTTTTGCTAGTTTTTAAGTTCCAACCACATTTGCTGTTCACAAACTTTTAAAAACGTTAACAATCAGCACTATGCTTGAAACATTAACTAATAAATGCAACTCTAGGCCTACAGATAATATATTTTATCCTTCCCTACGTTACTTTTCAACATCTTTCTTCGTAACGTTCACCCAATGACTGATGACTGAAATGGAAACACTGTCCGCATGGCTGCTTCGGGCAAGAGCAATGAAAGGCTATGTTCAAAACAAAGACTAGGGCGACTCAAGAGCATTCTAAGAAATTAACTGGATCAGGAAAAGAAAGGCATACCATTTGCCCACAGCACTTCCAGACATTACCGAATAACAGAAATTGACGGATGTAATTTGCGGTAGATCTAACTTTTACATTGACGTACTGGTTCACCCTAACCGGCTGGAAATGTATACTATTTATAGCAAACATCTTGGGCAAACAGTAAAGAGCGTGAAGGCCGTTATCACTGTAGATCTGCTACTCTGAAATTAAGTCTATGTATGATACAATGCAAACTACATGTGCCTTTTTTCTTGCTCAATTTTCAGCCCAGAAAGGAAAAATGTAACCGTGCCTATCAGCAAAAAAACCCTAAAGTTATGACAACAGAAATGACAAACAATTTAGAAGCGAGCACACAAGAACACTAGTAAAAAGTAGTACTTTGCCTGACGTTTTTCATTGTGTAAAATGAAATGAAAAGGATAGAAAGTGTAACACTGCTCAAAATATTGAGTATGTAATTATATCAAATTGTTTTTTTTTTATTATCTCAGCATTAAATTTCCTACAGGATGCTATTCAACATTTTGGTGAAAAGACAATGTTACAAAATACTTAATGTAATATGCAATATAAATTTTATGTTTGCAGCAATTATTTTACTACCTGTTTTTTAGTTTTCTTATTTCTATTTATATATTTTCTAAGGTCGAAGATGTTTTCATAAGCAAGTGTTTTGCAACTGGTCAAATGGTTATAAGTGGTCGAAAGCAATGCTTTTAAGGTAAGATTGATGTATGAGGATTTTCCAAAATGTGGGCTGTCATCATTGTTACGTGCGAAAGATTTTCTACAAGCCCTATTCGAAAAAATTTAACTCATCAATACATAAATTTTGATTTTGTGGGTGAAATGGCATGCGCATAACAGCTTTAAGTTTAAAAAATCAGCTTTGAATGCATCCTTGCTGTCTAAATTAACCAAATAAGTTTCGAACATAACTATGATGACAAAATGACCAAAAAAGTGGTCACCCATCAACAAATTAAGCTCATTCACCACTAAGTAAAGAGGCCAACTTTTCTATTCCTGCTATCCAATTCTGCATGAATATTACCTCACTGGTACTCAATTATGGTTTTCCCTTTTGTAATTGGAGAATCTTTTTTTTTCAAAATGCAGCAAAAAACATGACTCAATTTAGAGGTCCACCTTTTGGCAATTGCTCATATATGACTATATATATAAAGTCATGAATTTCTATTAATTGTGCCACTGCTACTTCTGCTAGACATTATATTGTATGGAAGTCAATGCAAGCTAGAACACCCAGCCAAATTAAAAAAGTAGTGTAGCAATTAGGATATAGTAATTGGAACCCTGGGTCACTTTTGTTACCATGACCTAGTTATGGGCCAGGGTCATAGTGGAGCATGTCTGATCCAACACTGTTTTATCAGTTATTTATCAGCTTTTTGATACTGTTGGGCATTGCATGTTAATATGCATAATTGTTTCGAGGATAAAAGAAGTACTTTTATGTTGTCTTACTGTGTAAAGGATGGGATGGATGACAATTTCAATGTATAGAATGCAAGCAAGATTTTCTCCAAAGAGCAAAAGATAAATGTTTGAAATTCAATACTAAAATGACCAAATTCATTCACTAACTCATATGTGTATTTCTTGTCATAGAACATTGTTGATTTAATGATAAACTCAAAAGGTTGATAACACATTAACAGATATAAATTCACATTTGACCAAGTCATTCTCTCAGAAAATAATTCTGAAATCTTTGGCTATAGCTTTAGAAAATTGTTAATATCAGCCTATTTTGAGTTGAGTAGGAATTTACTGTATGGAAATCATTTACATTAAAAAAGCATGAAACATATCTAATTTTTTCTGTGCTATACACGACTGCTCCATTAGTAAATAAAAGGGTTTTAAGGGATGGAATTTTTTTTTTCTGTTGAGCACTCCCTGTCTGCTAGAGCAAAGCTAAGATAACAAAATTTTTAAAAATTTGTTCTGGGATTGTGGTATTAAAGCCTACTGAATCAATTAGAAAAGCATGTAATGTGAGTAATGTGAACTGCAATCATAACGTCAAATTTTTTTTTTTTGGTCCCATATCAATGGTTTTTTAAACGTTTTCAAAGAATGAATGATTAAAAGGTAAGAAGCAAATTTGAGAAAACACATTTGTTATTTTATCAAAGTTGGTTGTTGAGACAAACACTTTTGTTGTTTCACCACTCGGACGTGCAGATACCTTTAAAAAAAAAAAAGTTATGCCAAACTTTTAAAGTATCTGAAATGCTGAATATTCATGTCATATTCATTCTTGAAAACAGATCCAAATCAAAAAAATATTGGAAAGAAAAATTTGTATTTTTACCCTATGTAAAAATAAATATTGTTGGCCATCAAGGCTATCTTCCTCTGAAGATGCCTTGTCTGGAACAGTCATTGGCGATCGTGTTCCTCCACTCAAACCTATTCTTTCATAAAGTTATTTGTTGCTACCATTACCCATGACTTAAGACTTTCAATAAAAGTTATTCTCTGTTTATCTCCACTGCATTTGCCTACAATTTTTCCAGTGTTTGCTAAGTGTTCTAAACCCTTGTGTTGGCAAATCAAGGCTATGCTGCACCTAAATAATGCATTTCACAATGGGTAGCCAGTTCAAAGTAATTTGTAACTCTTCTGAAAGTACTCCCCTCTAATCCCTTTTTTTTTTTTTACATCCACTTCTAACTTACTGCTCATTAGATGTAAAAAAAAAAAGTACAGTGAAACCATATGTATCAGGCTTGGTTATAACAGGGTCTTGTAATAACAGGGATTATTTAAATCCCCGTTTTTTCATACTCTTTGTCCCTAGTAAAAATTATCGGATATAACAGGGCTTGATCGAAGCCCAATCTGTTATAACAGGGACATAGGCTTGCGCAAATAAAAAAAGAGCACAGTGATGGAACGGGCCCGTGTCACTGCAATTACATGCTCAACAGCAAATGAACCAAGAGAGGGCTGCAGATCTTGATCTAGCACTAGGCCTAGCTACACACACAGACATATATATATAACGAGTCATGCGCCATAGCTTGCTTAAGGCCTTCACATCACACACACATGCACACAGTAATGCATGCTGCCTGCGATGGATACTTTTTTTCATTATGACCATCAATGATGTCGAACGCACAAGGAAATGCCTTTCAATTAAAGAAAGCATAAAATCATCCAGGCTTTTAAGAAACTGTGCTGAATTAGTCCATAAATGCTTACTTCCCTTGCATTTCTGATTTAACAGGTATCTGATATAACAGGACTATTGCTCTGGTCCCACCATCCCTCTTATATCAAGTTTACACTGTACATTCTAAAGATTGCCTTCTAATAAAGTAATATGTTATACTATATGCATGGTTATCAAGATTACCAGGGTAGAAAAAACATTATGAAACTTAAAATCAAAAGTGTACTATTACGATGACACAGAATTGGTCTCCTCTAACTAGTTATTGGTGTTGTGCTGCATTTTATATTTCAATCTGAATTTTTCATGGAAATTGAAAGTAATTTTACAACCTACTCTTATTATGTCTTTCAGCATATTCTTAGGAGGTTTTGGAGTTGACAGATTCTATCTTGGATTTTGGGTGGAAGGTATTGGCAAGCTTTTGAGCTTTGGTGGACTAGGAGTCTGGACATTGGTGGATGTAATATTGATTGGTGTTGGATACATAGGGCCATCTGATGGCTCATTGTACATTTAATAGTTTAAAAATAAATAATTAAATTATTATGTTTGTGATATGGCTTTCAATTTGAATGAATCCTTACCATATGTATGTATTTTATGTAGCTTAATACTTGTATGTGATGGTATGTATTGATGTTTTTTTTTTTTTACGATCTTTGTAGGGAGTTTATTGTTTACACTATTCTTCTGCTTTTTTGTGAATTTGTGCTTTCTGAATTACAAAAAAATTGTCATATTACTTTCATTTTCATTTCTTCAAATTGTGGTCTAGAAAGAATTGCACAAATAAGATGCTCTTTTGTAATTGAAGTGGACATGATTGTAGTGACATGTAACTAATTTAACCTTATGTGTATTAGATGATGAACAGTTTTACTAAAGAGAATGTATTCTTTTTTTTTT
>BLXT01007308.1:1152973-1167784 GCA_019648995.1 Plakobranchus ocellatus | reverse complement strand
CACACACACACACATAGATCTGTGCATGTAAACTTTCCGCTGCACGTCTTTAAATAAAATTACTTTAATTATTGAAAACTATAAGCTCATACAAACACATATTGCACACCCAAATGAAAGGAGTATAGAACATATAATCGAGAGGAAAAGTTAATTCTACTAATTATATTAAAAAATCTACACCTTAAACAAGAGTATAAAAGTAAATACATTTTTTAAACCAATTACCTTTCATGATCAAACATTACCATGTCTAAAAAAGATTATTAAAAAAAAAAAAAAATTTTATTCATTTTCATACCTCAACATAAATAAATACATATTCAAATACTTTAAGGGGGTTTAAAAAAACAAAAAAGAAAAAAAAATCGTGATGTGAGGATGTTTATTCTTTTTTTGTCCCAACAGTCTGTTTACACACTGTTTGTTCCATTTTTAAAAACATATTTTAAGGGTTTTTCAAGTTTAGCAGGTTAAGCTTAGGCTAGGGGTGCAAACATTATACTGAAGGGCTCCTAGAAATATACAGATTGTATTGGAAGGTTATCGAAACAATGGATCATTAAAGATAGAGAGAGAGACAGAGCGAGAGACAGAGAGAGAGAGACAGAGAGAGAGAGTGAGAGAGAGAGTTAGAAAGAGAGAGAAAGGGAGAGAGAGAGGGAGGGAGAAAGAAAGAGAGAGAGAGGGAAGGAGAAAGAGAGAGAGAGAGAGAGAGAGAGAGAGAGAGAGAGAGAGAGAGAGAGAGAGAGAGATAGATAGAGAGAGAGATGAATAAGAGACTTTTCTCTATAAGTCATTGTGGCTTAGATTATTTGCTTTTCTTGAACAAATCTAGCCATCTGTCCATCTTAGCCACATAATAATCTTGGAGTTTGGAATCTATGATGGTAATTTTGCTACAGAAATCTAAGCTGCTGGATATGTAGCACAGTCAAATTTCTGGGTAACACGTAAAATTAAGTTTTACATAGACCTAACGAAGAGTCATATTATTTTATATTTTACACTTTTGTTGCAGGGTTCAAACCCAGTGACTATAAACAGTATGCTTTGGCTCTATAAAGAACACTGACAAAAGACTACAGTATTAAACAGATTTCTACAGCTCTTATGCAATATATGTATCTTGCTTGAAACTTAAAAAAATGCATAGTATATATATCCTTTGATCTAATGCAACAGTGAGAGAGAGGATAGAAAGGTCAAAGTGTAATAATTTATTATTGTTCATGTGGTCAAAAGAGTGAATTCCAGGCTTCAGCAGGAAGCCCATATTTTACAAATTTGTTGAAAAAGTATCAACACACAAGAGAAAAGTAAATTATTTTAAGAAGAAAGGTTTCAATGATTACAAACAACATATTACACCATTATACTTCACCACAAAAACTTGTAATAACACAAATTTAAGGCTGATTTAAAAAAAGATGTGGACAAAAACATAAAAAAAAATGTAGGCAGTTATGCACTTAGTGACAAAATCTCATATCAGGGAATATAAAAGTCCTAATACAAGATTTAACCCCTGAGATTTGCAAACTTCATGTCAACTTGAGGAAAGAGATATGGTTAAAATGGCACCACAGTAACTAACTAAAACTGCATGGAGCAAAAAAACAAAATGATGTAACAACTCAACATCAAGAGCATGGCATTACCCTATAAACAGAGCTGTAGTTTCAAATTTGAATAGTTTGAGTTGCATTTGAATAACATGTCAGCACAATAAAGAGCAAATTGAGCTAATGAAGTATGATTTTCTCTCATATGAGACCAAAGACTAGGACAAAAACCATAAAGATGTCATTTGATAGAGGATTAAAAAAAAAAGAAAAAAATTGGATTCCAAAGAGCGATATTATAAATGCATAAATTGGTGCACATGGTGGTTAATGTCTAAAATTACTAAGAAGAAGAAACAAATCAGACACACGTACCTGCCTAGACTTGGCAAAACGGAGCAGTCTGGAGTCCATTTCACGCAGTATTTCTTCCCATGCCTCACACATCTGATTCAGGATCAGGCTTATCTCCTAGATAACGGATTAAAGACCAATGCATATTAATAAATAAAACAATATGAAAAAGCTTGAACGAGAGTGCCCTACTTTGAGCCTTTGGTAATAGTTTGAGACATTTCATGAAAAAAAAAAAAAAAAAGAAAGAGTAAATTGTGAAAGGTCAAGGTAAGCAATAATAAGATCACAGGTACTGTTAGTAAATAAATAAAACATAGTATACACAACTCTTTGATGTAGTGGACAAGAGTTAAAGCGCACTGATAGGGATTGGAAATTGATTTATTATTTAGTAAAAAATTTTGAATGAAATCTTAAATAGCCATTGTTTAAGAAGTTTAGGAAAAGTTATTAAAAAAAGAAAAAAAAAACATTTATAATGGAAGCTTGTTTATATGCAAAAAATTAGTAGGCTAATTTTCATACAATAATTCATGGTGGCTACTTTTGAAGGGTTGATTATTATATGATAAAACTTAGGATATAGTTATTGAAAATGCATGGTTGTCTCAAAAACATTAAACATTGTACATTCGAAAAAGAATATAACTGTAGGTATGTGAGAAAAGGTAATAAATTTTAAATAAAGTGAAAGATATTGAAAACCTCCTAAAATAACAGGGGCTTGGCACTTATCCTTACAATATTTAAATACAACAACCAATGCAAACATAAAAACTAAAATCTGATGATGAAAATTATGAATTTCTAAAACAGGGCCAGATAAAATCGAGGTTTACTCACTAAATCAGAAGATATGACCATGATGTACTTTGCACACAAAAGACGAATTTCTTCATGTCGGGTCACAAGCAAAGCTGTGTCATACTATTAAAATAAAATCAAACAAATAAAAAGATTAAAAAGGTGAATTTTATAAATATCTTAAAATGGAACAATCAAAAAAAAAAAAAGGAAAGTCTAAAAAGTTATAATATGTGCTATTGCCTCTATGAAATAATCTTTTTCAGATAAAAATGTAAACAAATATCAAGAATCATTAGAGCAATATACTTACGCAAGAAAATGAGTGTCTTTATGTATCTACTTCATTATCCATAATTCAATAAATATTCAAAACAGTTATTAAAGATAAAACTCACTGATTGGATGTGCACACTTGTGTTTTCATCAGACCCAACACACTTAACAATGACAGACAAGTGGCTCAGATCAGGAGAGATGATGGCAGAATCAATCACCAAATTCTGAAAATTTAATCAGATTTTATCTGTGTGCCCATACAAATATAGATCTTAATGCCCAAATATCTAAATTCAATGGAAAAAAAAATATATATATATATATATTATATTTTCATGTATATATAATTAATGAAAGAAGAACTTTTTAAAATTATTTTCATATTATTTTACAAAGACACCGCAAAGAGATGGAATGCTGAAAGTTATTAACACTGGTGCTATAACTCTTTTTGTAAACAGGAATTTTATACACTAACCTCACATGCATTATCATTTGAGAGTTCTAGGACACACAGGTGAAAAACACCATAGGCGTACATATGAACTTTGCTGCTGTTTGTTCCCACCAACAGCAACCCCAATCTGTTCATAAAAATAAAAATGAATAAAAAACTTGAAAACGCATCTCCCTACAAAGTTATTCATTGACAATCTACAAATTCTTGGGGACTAAAAGATGTCTACTTTATTATTATTTCATAATTACGACAAAACATGATTAACCATCCCCCTGCATTCACCTTCCATAAAAACAAAAAAAGAAAACAACAAAAAAAAAAAATCTAAATACGAAAACAATTTCTTGTCTATCTAGAGGTAGATGTCAAAGAAACAGAAAACATCATGTGCAAATTTAAACTAACGACAACAATAAAAGAAATGAAAAAAACTAAAAGAGATTTACAATGTAAATTATTTTTAAAAAATATGATAATGACATTTAATTACTTACTCTTTTTTAGCTGCAAGATTCTTGAAGATCTCTTGGATCTCATGGCCGCTGCAATTACATACACACATTATTAGTAAAAAATCAAATCATAACGAATAAAGCTAAATTAAGCATTTGCAAATAGAGAATATATTAGAGTTGGCTTATGAAAAAAAATTGTCTTTAAAGGGTAATGTTTCATTAAATGGAAAAAAGGAAATATATAAAAAAAAAAAAGAGAAACCAACATTAGCAGGCTTCTCTAAACCCTAATTAAAATTTTCATCCTCTTCCAAAAGTCAGAAAAACAAAAAAATCTCTGGAAGTTCACTGCTATATCAGTATTTCAATATAAAATCAAGTGATATGTGTAGTTTTGTCTCTCATCAAAAATGCAACAATCAAGCCTTTTAAAAAACTGTTAAAAAATTGTTTATATTCAGATTTAAAGCTAGTTTTTTCCAACACTAATTTTCCTGGGTTTTTTTTGATACTGTGTAGTGTCAAAACCAAACAAGAAATTTTTGGCTGACAAATGTTTATAAGAACTGTTTTTCTGCTTAATTCATACATTTTAGAGTCAAATTTTCTCCAAAACGATGTTTCTCATGTTTCAAAGGCAATATATAAATATTCTTTTTTTCAAAATGCCTTTTGTGAGGTGAAACTACACATATAAATTATAATTACCCTTAATATTTGTGCACGAGAAATTGTAAACATAATTTCTTTAAAAAAGGCCAGCAAACTAGAAGAAACATAACCAACTGACTCACGGTGTTTGACTTTTTGGAGATGGATTATCAGAGTATCTGCAAGAAAGAAAAAAAAAGACTGCTTCTAGACATCACCAGATTAAAAAAAAAGGTACCAACATCTTGACTCACATATGACAAAGTTCCTGAATTAGGAAAAACACATTAGATGTTTTGAACAAATTTTCGTTCTTTTAGAGCATCAGATGAAAGACATGATACGAGATGCTGCCATTTGAATTAGCCTCTATAAAAAAGAAAACCATTGTAATAGCTGACTTGGATATTACATTCCAAATAGAATTACAAAATTGATTTGAGGGGATTGATTAAAATTTTTCAATTTTGGTTTATCTTGGTTTATAGAGGTTTCTCTTATTTATTTAATATCCCAAAGTACTGGAAGCTGTATCTCAGTCAAAATGTATTAACACTAACATTTATCATCTTGAAATGAGTAGAATGGGTCACAAGACATACTGTTTTGTATTAGATTGTGAATTTGACTAATGAGCCTTCAATTATTGTACAATTGTTAGTTGTGCTCTAAATTGTTTTTCTTCAATTTGTACCATAAATATGTTGAGTAAAGATTTATGAAATTAACTCATAGAGATACTACAACATTGCCAATAGAGCTAAATGTAAAAAAAAAACAAAACAACAACCCCCCGCACCAAAAAAAATAAATAAAAACTAAAACAAAACAAATAAAAAAACCTCATAAAGCCCTTACAATGAATTTTGCTGCTCAGCATGAGGAAGGAATGAGGAAGAATTGTCTTCAGGATAGGTCTGCAGGCCCTCACACATGTTCCTTGATTGCTCCAGCCATGAAAGAGACATTATGTGCTCTTGCACCTCAGTTTCTTCCCTAATAATTTCACCTTTCTCTACTTCACAAAGGCGAAAAGTTCCATTTGTATAACCAATTGCAAGAACTGAAAAAAAAATGGACAACGTTTTCACAGGGGTCTTAGAAGATGTTAAAGTTTCCTTAATTTTAGTATACCTCTAATTATTTTTCCCATTATTGACCTCATAATTTCATTTTGATTTTGACTTCATTCAAAGGTGCTGATTATGAGTTTGCTTTTAGAATATTCTGAAAGATGCAAAAAAATAATAGTATCTTTAGTTGCTAAAAACGACAAGGCTCCCCTTCCCCCAACCACCTTTTCCAATAAAAAAAACCTGCAGCTCACAAATTTAATTCAATTTCAGTTATTATACTAAGGCCCATACTTTTCCCATCAGGTCTCCATGTCAGAGCAGAAACTTTAATATGCTTCTGTCGCTCATCATAAGCTGGCAATAACCAGACCCGTTGCCAGGACAGGCGATTCACAACAACCTGGTAGTAAAGGAGATTGTTAGTTGACCTTAATTTACTTGCAATATAATAAATAAAGGCTTTTATTTGTATAATAAAGCCACTTTTTAATTTATTGTTTTCTTTTGATTATGATAAAGTTGCTACAAAGAAAAATTGTATAATGTTCCATATATAAATATGGAAAAGTTAAAAAAATATCCAGATAAAGCTCTTAACTATATCAATATATATATTTAAAAATTTCCAATTTTTTTTCTGGATATTAGAAAATAAGATATAGAATAAACATTCATGCTATTCCTTTTTTCAAAGACATTTTAGATACTGTCATTCATCTACACAATACAAACATGGTGGACAGCAAAAGCTTAGAAAGGTCTCTCTATATCTTGCCACAAAACAAGAAAATAAAAGAAAAATGTTTCCGTTTTCTAGGAATTATTTAAAAGAAAGAAAAAAGGAAAATACATTTCAAGAATATAATGTTTCACACATTAAAATTGGGAAAGTAAAGGATACAACTGATGCTTTACCTCTCCATTAGCATTTGCCAAAGCTATTAAATCCATTGTGGGTGACCACACCATAAGAACAATCTCTGAGGCCACATGTTTTTCCTCCCTTAGCTTGAACCTTTTCACCTCTTCTGACATTTTTCATTACTCTGAAGTCGAAAAATTTGTCAAATATTTTATAATACTTTTTTTTTTTTAGGTTTCAAGTATCACCTCTGTGTTTCTAGTTTGTTTTACGTCCCCTAAGCTTTTACTGAAAGCTTATTCGGGGAGAGTATCACCTCTTAGAATAACCTAAATTTATATATTTCCTCCCCACTGTCTTCAGGTTTAAAAATGCAGATCTAATTTAGTCTCTTTCTTTGCAAATCCACACAAACCAGTGTCAAACAGTTTGAAGTTATAGACTCGAAATCTAAATAAATAAACTTACTGAGTCAAAAAGAGCAAAATTTTTAAAAAATTACCTAAAGGAAAGCGAAAACGAAAGTAGAAAAAGAAGCAGATTTCTACAAATACCCCACTCCCAGAAACATATAAATAAGTTAAAGGATTTATTGTATCTTATTTGTGATCATCATTTTTTTTCTACTTGATAAAGCCTAATGAGCGATACGTTGTTACGTGTACTCTGTGTTGTCTAACCTGTTCTTATAAGTTTGCGCTGGTGATTGTATTTTTTTCAATATTAGATCTAGATCTAAACGAAAGTAGAAACTTTAGCCTGGATACTAGCAGACAATACAATTTGACTTTGTGAGCGAACCGTTGCACAGGAGAATATTATTCTTATTCCTTTTTTATATCTAACCTTCTCTCCTTTTCAAAACAATTACTCTTTTTCCGATTTCGGAACACTCAAAAATTGATAGTCTAGGCCCTACCAAGCATAATCACCGGGGACAGTTAAAAATGAAAACAAGGAAGTCATCATAACTGAAGAGCATGCGCAATGCTTATAACCAATTAAAGGTGTTAGCACTAAAACTTCAACCAATCAAATTGCTAAAGCGCAATCGAAGATGGCATAGCGGCGAATTCAACAACTACATCTAAGTGATGATTTGCATCTCAAATTTACTTTGTTTTAAATAAATAGATCAGGCGTTATATATCAACGGTGCGAGAAATAATATTTTCAACAGCTAAAAATATCTGTGATCGCATTGTAGTCTGGGTCCAATACACATCTAGATTATTTGATGGAGTCTACTACAGAGGTCAGCCGTTACGGTAAGTTGAATAGAAAAGGTTCACAAAGCAATGCTCAGCACCCCCATGGTGATGCTTTTGTGAAAATCATATCCTGTTACTAATAAAGCTTACTGTTAACCTAGACTATAGCCGGAAGAATCAATTTTAAAATTTACCACTGAAGATCAAGATCTAGGTCCAACCCTTCACTATTTTATCCCACGAGTCTAGATGTAAGATGTAGATCTAGATCTAGATCTATTCTATAGGCTAGTTTAGCTGTTGTCATTGTTGCTTTTCATATTTTTTTTTGACGTATTGGTAGAAGCAATAATATCAAGACTAAGATATTTAGATCAATACAAAATTGAAAATTAAATCGAACATATCAAGATCTAGACTAGATATCTAAATCTAGGTGTCTTAGACTAGTTTTACACCCAGCAGACTCTGCAGATGAACCATTTTTTTAAGAGGGTGGGCTAAATGTGTTTCAAAATTTTAACTCTAACTAATCTATAAATCTACAACCTAGATTTAGACCTTCTAAATTAATGGGTAGCCAAATTAAGATACTCAGCCAGTTTTTTATTGGTGGCCTGGAGCCTTTGTTTAAAGAAACGCAAATTAGCCATATATTGAATCTGAAAGTTTACTTTTGTATTGGTAGGCCAACAACATCTGATCTAGGCATACTTACTTATCGGTCTAATTTTCTACTCAAGCCAAAAGGCAATTCAATAAAACACATTGTAGATCTAGATCCATAACATTTGGAGCAGGGTAATTCAATTCATCATCCGATTAAAAACCATTACAATCTGTGTATGTTTTTCTTTTCCTCCAACTCTTCATTTGTTGATTTTCTCCCACGTTTCTAACACTCTTCTTCCCTTTTTTGGTATATAAATGCAAGTGATCTCAAGATGCTATGTTTTATATTGTCGTTGTTAAATGGTTTTAAATGTGATATGACAAGTTGATCAGCAGCAGCCAAGCTTCCATCAAATTTACTTTTCTTGAGTGCAAATTCAGAAGTCTTGCTCAAACTTCCATTGCTGCAGCTTTTGCCAATATTTCCATTGCTGCAGCTTTTGCCAATACTAAAACTATCAACTGTGTGTGTGCACTTTTTATTTTTATTAATATTGCACTTTGGTCTACCATTTATAACTTACTTTTTTTATATAGTGATATATACTGATAAGAAGCTGTAATAGCCCTAGTGTTATTGTTGCTCTTCTGGTTTTTTATTGGGTGGCGTCTGTGGCACAGTGGCTTGTGAGTCCGCCCTGAGATCTGCAGGGACCCTTCTTTCGTGGGTTCAAACCCTGGCTGACGGAGGGCCTTAAAGCCTGAGATCACCTTTTGTGGACTGGCTAACCCTAGTTTTTTGTTGTTTTGGCAGAAGCAGCAACAGCATTAGCTATAATAACGTGTAGTTTGATCTTTTATTTTAGTACTGGTAGAAGCAGCAACAGCAATAGCATTGGTTGAAGCAGCTATCAGTTGATACATTAATTTAAAAATGTATTGTTAAGGTAGCATACAAAGCATAGAGTAATCTCTAGGAAAAAACTGAACACTGAGGTGTATGTTAATATATATGCATCACTAAACACCATAAAGCTATCAACAATGCTTTTAGTAAAGTTAGAGGTTAAGACCAAGAATTGGCAGGAAAGGATTAGATTTGTGCATTAAAAAAAAAAAAAGAGAGAGAGAAAAAGGATAAAAAATCTGAAACGACATCAATGATAGGGGAAAAATATGATGGACACCTAAAGAGGTAGAATTATTACTTCATGGTTTCAAAAGGTTTCTTTTCCAGTCTCATAACAAAAGCAGTGCCTTCTAGATTTTAACATAAAATACCAAAACAAAACCTTCCATTATTTATAAGGATTTTTTTTTTTCAGTTTAAAAAAAAAACAAAAAACACCAGAAGTTTAGACTCAAAACTGTTGCTCATATTAAATTTCATTAAGAAGATGGAAGTGAAAAAAAAGAATATAGGTTTCGTTCATAAAAATTTTTTTTATTTCAGTGAAGCTGCTAATAATTTGGGCTCAGATAAAAATGAGTTACTTTAGATTTATATTCTGATTCTTGATTTACAATAAAACGATCCAGTTTATGATTTATAGTTCTTTCCTTTCAATTTCAAAATTTTTTCAATGTGTCTAGAAACTTACAGAAGAGCATCATACAGAAATCTACTTCCTCATTAAGGGGCAGGAGCCCTGAAAAGGAATAGTTACTCCCACTGAAATCACAGTCTAGCCTTCACTTATATTACAAATAAGAGCTGGCCTCAAACTCGTTTTACATTGACTCTAAAATTAAGATACTGATCTTTTCTGTATGTTTCTTACTCTAACATGTCAGTCAGGTCCTCTTTTTTTATGATTTCTTTCAGCAAGAAACCCATCACACTTGATCCTGCCAGTCAACATTGCTATATTTATGCATTCAGAATAGACCTCATTTCCCCATTGTGATTATTTTAGAATAAAGATTGGTATCTTCAAAAGATGTTACCTCTCACTTTTTATAATCTTCATATTTGAAAGTATTGTTAATACATTAGATGTTTTAATATTTCTTTTATTTTATTATTAATTTCTCTTGTGTGGTTTTAACCTGAACCTCCTTTTTACTTTAGTTGTTACTCTGAGTGCACCTATCATTGTATTTAAACATCTAAGCTTCTCTTAACCATTAAAGACTTTTTCATGGTCTGGGTGTGTTTGATATAATAAAACATTGGAAAATTCAGGCACAGCACTCTTGTTAACCAAATTATCAGTTAAAAGAACCCTGTGGGTGCAAGGGTGGTAATTACAGTGGTAATCAAAATAGAACAGAACAACCACCAAATTAAACTAATATTAACAAAAAGTCAACAGACATCAGTACATTAGAACGTTTCACCTTCATTGGCTTCACCAGTTAGTTACACTACAGAAGACAAGAGCGGTATCACTAAATCCTTTTTAATTTTAAACACTCACTGCCATGTAATGGTTCTGACAATACATATGTTTTCTTTATCCTTATTTTGGTTACCATACTTTTTTTAAGAGAACATGATAAGTGAAAGTCATTTAATGAAAAGCTTTCAAATTGAGTGCTTATCGGCAACCAAAAAATTTAAAAACCAGATTGTCATGAAAGCAGCAACAGATCTGCCGAAGTAGATCTTGTTGGAAATATTAGCAATGCATAGATTCATTGAATTTGTTCTTTGTCCATGATATCCTCATCACTCTTGCGATAAACCACATTTGTTCTATTGCTTCATGTTTTCTCTTTGGTTCTTTTTTTATTGACCAACACTCATTATCATGTAATGGTACGGACCATACAAATGTTTCATTACCCTTACTTTGGTTACCAAGCTTATGTTTCCATTTTTCAGGAGTAGTTTCATTTTTTTGGAATGCATCTTGTGTATCTTCAGTCTGCTGTTATCAAGTACGGTAGCCAAGATATTTTAATGTTGTAACTTGCTTAATTTTTTTTCACTTAAAAGAGATTGCATTGGGCTCGAGGATTTCTTTGAAATGACACATTTCGTTGTTTTTGGGTTTTTTTTTGTTTTTTCGGTTTATTCCCCACATCCAAGACATGCCCGGTCTTTCGCTCTATAAAGCAACAATATCAAAGAGTTTTTTAAGCTGTTCGCCAGATTCTGCTCTTAAAACTATATCTTCTGAATAAAATAGATTATTAAGATTTCATAATAGATATTACAATTATATAAATGTTACTTTGTTAGCATTTCATTTGAAGATTTCACTTGATCTGATCGTAGGCTAGTGCAGGTCTATTATTAATAGTATAGTGTTGCGGGAAAAAAATCTGAAAATAGCGATCTTTTACGTCTCGGGAACTAAAGGGACATAAAAAAAATGATAACTGGATACATAGAAAACGGAACTCATATGGTACAAAAGAATAAGGAAGAGAGGGTGAGATAATCTATAAGATCAGTGGATAATTTGAAAATTGCAAAAAGAGTACACATAGACAAGTGAAAAAGTCTTATAGTGAATAAAATAACTAAACTCACTGAAATTTCGAAATGTATGTATAATTCCTTTTTACTCCACAATCCAGCTCAGGCAGTGACTATAATTGTTACACATTTTAATAAATGTCTATAATAAGTATCACTAAACACCATAAAAATGTAATATATATTTGTAAATAGGATTATCGTCTAGTAATTACATCGAGAAAATTTAGAGTAAAATCAAGAAGAAGACACCAGCTCACCTTGGCTACATCTCAGACGCGAAGATCATGCTCTCAATCGGAAGAGAGGAAAAGTTTGCAATGCAAAAAAATTAAAAATTTTAAAACGAGATGAAATATGACAATATATTACTATTTAAGACTCAAACGCTTGAATGAATGGGATGAATAATTCTTGCTGTGATGAAAACTCATTTTGTCCTCCTATAACGAAAAATGGCAGACTTGCGATCAGAGTTGTACTGGATAGTATGAAAGACTTCAACTGTAGTAGTTTAAAACAGACAGATAAATTGTAGAATTTTTCTTTTCAATATCACAGACATAAATTAATTTTCTTGCATCGATTTCTTTTCCACGTGCATCTATAGATTGTAATTATCGGGTCATGTTACGTTGTTAGCATCTTCCTGCCAATCAAAAGATCCTATTCTCTACAATAGTGTTTTAAAACATCGAGTTTTAACGTTTATAAATCAACTCTATTGTGGCTAAAGTAAATTACTATCGGCCAAACTTGTTTTGACAATGTCTTTTTCGGAATTTAAAGAAAGAAAAATTGGACTTACCCGATTTGCTTAGTCCGCGCATGGCGAAAAATGCACTTTGTCGTGGAGCTCAGCTTTCAGATACAAAGTAATGGCTCGTATAGATGATGCATGGCGACAAGCCTATTCTACTTCTAGGAATATGAAAGATTTATAGCAAACACTGTAGTTTATATAGCTGAAACAGAAAACTTAAAAAAGAGATGAACTCTCAACTCAAAGAAGATATTTACTTCAGTTATTTTTGAGTTGGCATGATAATACTTTTTCAACATAATAACATTCACCGTTTAATGTATCGAAGAAACAAGAATAAGAAAGCCTGTTGCAAATGATGAGAAATTGAACATTATGTTGTCCTTACATAAAAAGAAGTAATATATGTAAAGATAATTTAAAATCTCCGCCTAGAAATCGACTCTTCAGTGCCTTTTGCAACGTTTTTCGATGCGTTATTGAGAGTTCTGAATCATGGCGAAAGGAAAAATGATGTTGAAAGTAGGGACTTTAGACTTTTGACATGTGTATCTCTATTTCGTATCCCATTTCTTAAGAGGATAGAAAATGAAACAATCAAAATTGAAATAATGCTACAGAGACACACGTTTATATTGTTTATTCAAGTCACAGAAGGCGGCGGACATGTTAAATGCCAAGAACCGAGCACTATGGCGGGACTTCAACGCTTCCAAGTTACCTCTAGCACTTGACATGTATGTCAGCCAGACATCCAGGCCCAACCTTGGTTCCAAGGCCTTGTAGTTATTTATATGGCACCAAAACATTTGTGATCTCAGGAGCGAAATATGTCAGGCATTCATCTGTAGTGAGAACAGTCCAAATTTGGGTGTAGTATAATACAAATTTTGAAAAAGAAAATTCAAGTTTTTTCCAAAAAAAATTATCAAGCGACATTTTTGTCTCAGAATCAGCTTGGCTGTAACTCATTGCATCCAGTTTTCACGATTGCATGAATCGCAGAAAGAAGCAATAAACTATTTCAGTGATTGTTAACGATATGATGTACGTGCACTTTCGACTTGAAACATAGACATTTCACTTTATTACTGTGCTTATAATGTGTTTGGGGAGTTGGGGGGGAAGGGAGGATAAGGGAAGAGAAGGTTGTTCTTATTACCGCAGAACTTTTATAATCTTGTTAAATTATTGATGCCCATTCCGAATGTTTACTCGGACACACACACTCTCTCTTTCTCTCTCTCTCTCTCTCTCTCTCTCTCTCTAACACACACACACCATTTATCTCCTTTGTATTCAACTGTTCAACAAAATGGGAGAAATCCTGCATACCACCAGCCTGTTTGTTCAATTTAGGATTTTTGTGATATTCATTATCCGATCCCACTCATCTACTGCTATAAATATATTAATTTTTTTTCCAATATATTGAATTGTTGTTCCATCCGACCAATACATATTTTTGTGTTCTATTTTTTGGAAAAAAAAGAGATCATGCTCATTGACTGATGTGCTGAAAATTGCTCGAACTCTCTCCTGTGTAATAGTGATTCTTCAAACTTAACAATTATTCAGCCTCCTCATATAGGCCTATATCAATGTACTGTTTTATCTTTCCATGAAATTCCACAACCTGGTGTTTCTTTACAATAGTATCTTCGTCGCCAGCAATCTTTAATCATGAATTGCGCGGAAAAAAAAGATTTAACCAAACGCATCTTTTTCAAACGATATTACTCTGACCATGTGTTATCTGAATAATAAAGGCCTGCCTTTAACTGAAACTATTTTCTTATTGTTTCTCTGTGATACTCCAATGCGGAACTTTATCTGCCCTTCATCTTTGTTGATTAGATCCCAGATATGATTAATTGCTTATCGAGATATAGGAACTCATTTTTTATACCCTCTTGCTTGGTGTTCACTAACAACTGTCTGTAAGCAATCAAGGTCTTTACGTCGGCGCCAAATAGAACTTAAGTGTCTGTATATAGTATTTTTAGTATTTGTGATCTTTCCATTAACTTAATGTTTGTTTATCCCTTCCCACTAAGTACATTCTAAATTAATGATTAAAAAAAAAAAATTGCTGCGCAAGTATTGCGTTCTATTCTTTTCTTCGAATGCAAGTCAAGCATTTTTATCCCAGTAAGCAGTTCAACTGTTTGATATGTATAGGCATCCAGAAGTTTCAGTTGTACACTAAGTGATAGTACTTTCGTTAATTTCATAAAGATGCTACTATATTGGTTATTATTAAAGAAAGGACAAGGAAGGGGGGGGGGG
>BLXT01007308.1:1121199-1136937 GCA_019648995.1 Plakobranchus ocellatus | reverse complement strand
CCCCCTGCCGGTGCCCCTGCCTCTCTCTTTATACTCCCTTTTTTTCCTCTCTCTCTCTCTCTCTCTTTCTCTCTCTCTCTCTCTTCTCTCTCTCATTCTCTCTCTATTTTATATATATATATATATATATATATATATTTTTTTTTTTTTTCCTCTTCTCTGTCTCCCTCTCCTTTTGTCTCTCTCTTTCTTTCATTGCCTAATAACTGTTCCAGTCCTCTTTCATCTGCATATTGTTTCTGTAATCATTCCCTCAGTTCCCTCTTTCTATACATTTTACTAGTTTTCTGTGTGAGTGCTTGATTTCTTTTTTCTTCATTTGACTCCCTTTATTTCCTTTTCCCTGGTTCGTTTTCATGCTGCATTGACTGATTGTAGTATCTGTAATAAGCTAAAGTCTTTTTTATGGATATAGGAATCAATAATAATAGTATTATGAGTAAGATATTTATGTATAATGACTTTAAAAAAAATTCTTTTAAATAGCTTTTCACAATACAGGAAAGCAATATGATTCTACTTATCACAGTCACCAACGATAAAAACAATTCTCTTTCCTAATACTAAGATTAAATTTGGAAATTATCTCCTTCATCGACTTGGAATTTTTGGCTTTAAAAAACTCAATATATTACTGTATGGAATCACTCCTTGAAGCTAATGTATGCAAACTTTATGTTCTCAGTGTTCAAATTCATATGGGCTGAGATCATAAGTCTTTTCCCTCTAATCACTCTTTGTCACCCCTGTCTCTACCCCTCTTTCCCTCTCTTCTCTTCTCACTCTCTCTTACTCTCTTATCTGTTTCCATTGTAATGAGATATTCCACATTAAACTATTCGTTGCTGGTTCATTTTTTATTAAAAAAGAGACGTTTCTTTTTACTTTGTTGATAAAGGCTATCACTAGCATTTTTTTTTTGTCTTAATGTCGTCTCTTTTCTTAAGAAACAGTGACAATGAAAATTCAAATTGTTAATGGATGTTTTTTTTTTTCTTCTTTTATTAAAATTCATTTTTTTTATTTATGTAATTCGGCAAGGTTCAAGTTCAGTCTGTCTTATGGTTATTGTTGTCAGATTTAGAAACGTTTAAAGCCAGTCCTCTGGACGCAATTGAGAGTTTTATTTGCAGCTGTCCTTTTTGGATATTGCACTTAAAGCAGTTGGATTTGCAATGCTAAAAACATTATTTTACACTGATCATTTATGACTTTCAACCAGAGTCTGAGATGTGACTTTTCTTTTTATGTAATGTCAGCCTATTTTGTTTTCTTTTCTTTTTTTGTCTGTCACGTATAATTCTTGTAATTATATTTTTTTTTCGTACACTTAGTGCTTTCTATTCCTTTTGACCAATGATATGACTCTTTGCTCTGATTGATATTATTGATCCTGGGCCTCAAAGTGTAATATGGGAATTTAGAGTAGGCATTGTAAGGTACTTCATGATTGATAGTGAAATCATGTATGTATATTTATTTTTTTTTTTACATGAATGTAATTGAAAAAGTTGTTTGGGCTTTTTTTCCCCCTCCAGGCACCTGTGGAACTTGTGGTAGACCTAGCAAATTATTGGAATTCTTTAGAAACAGGATCTCCACTTACGTCAGAAGTAAAAAATGGTAGTCAGATCAAGGTAACTTTTTTTTTTTAAATGTTTTTTTAAAATCAAATATTTATTTGTATTACTTGGATAGTTGCATCCTTGAATTATTTTTTTTTTTTTTTTTTTTTTTTTTGTATTAACCCTAAAAGCCAAAATGACCTGATTTTGTGATAAATCAAAATATGAAATGCGATAGTTAATAATGAGTCAGAGAAAACTAGCAAAATGGGGCTTTGAGTCACATAAATTTCTTTTTTTGACATCCTTGATCAAAATTCAACTCTAGCATTTGTCAAATGAACATTTTTTTTGTTTTTATTTTCATACTTCATTACTTAAGAATCCTGCAAGATTATATTTAATAACATTCTTTTTTAAAATTTTACATTTTAGAAATCTGTCAGTGGGCGCACACTTAACACCAACATATGCTACTTGGATCGGGAAGCATCTCGCTGTGATGATGTGGCAAGCAATACACAAGCTGAATTGGAGAACTTATTTGCCCACGTTCAGTCCCTGCCTGACACACCCCACAATCTTAGGCTTAAAAAACAACTGCTGAAGGCTACCACTACTCCAACAAGCTCTGCATCTAAAAGAAAGCACACTCGCAGCAAATCTATCGGTGCCTCTATCAAGGTGTGTGTATGCTCCATCAATTTTACCTACTTTTCTGAGAACCAGACCACCGTGGAAAAGGCAAACGTATAAGTTTGACTAAGAAAAGTTTCAGTGGTGAAAAAATTCTTTTAGTACGTTTTAAAAATGAATCTAGGTTCTAAGTTGATGTGTTTTTAATTTTTTTTTCTTTTCATTGCCTTATGTGAAGCAATTATCAATTTATAAGTTGTAATAATAATGTATCATTTAGATGCCTTGTGGCATCACTCTCTTGATTTACTGACTAGTAAATTCTACAAGATTCTCTACCAATACAATCTCAATTTTAAAAACTAACTTAAAACAAAGCAATGTCACTGGTAATGATTTTTTAAATGATCTGGCATTTTTCATTCTACAAATTCCCCCCCCCCCTGATTTTTTTGTTTTGTTTCTCCTAGAAACGACTGCCTTCTCTAGTTAGATCTAGAAATAAGCGCGATGTGTCCTCACTGAGTGGTTCTTCTGTATCATCATTATCATCATCTTCATCTGGTTCAAGTACAGAATCCAAGGTGAGAATGTTTGAAGATTTCAAATAATCTATCTAAAAAATGGAAATGCTTTCATTTTAACTAATCAGAAATTTAATATTCATGTATTGACATATTGGTTGTTTCTTAACCTTTTTCTTTTGTTTGAACAAATATAAGAGTGGAGAAGCTATTGATATTTTTTTCCTAAACAATTTTGTGAGGCAATGATGAATAAGTCAAAGCATTGGTTTCGTATATGCAAGTGAAATAGGTCTTGAGACCGGTCTGTAGTCATATTTGGAACATTTCAAACCATTGAAACAGGTCAAAACTTCTCTCTGACAGTTTGCAGTGAGAAAAACTATAGATAAGATATCAATCCTGAGCCCATATATTTTGTTTATTTAGCTTTTGGAAAAAAAAAAGGTTCTTCAAAAAAGGAAAGGGCTTCAAATTCTTTTCTCTCGTAAGAGTTAACTACATCCAACTCATTAGGACAAGTATCAAGACATTTCTTTTTCGTTGATATTCTTATTAATATTAATCAACTGCCTTTATTTAATGATGAGTAAAGGAAAAGGTGTATCTGTTGAGCTAATGTGTTTTGTAATTGGTATAGTCTCCATCACAGACTTTTAATAGGCTACATTATTACAACATAAATTCTTAAATTTAGGGAAGTCTGTATGACATCAAGTCATGGTGTTTTTTAGTGTTAAGTTGACCTGTAGCAAATATTTCTTGAAGAAAATGTGGTTCATATGTTATTATACATTTTAGGGAGTCAGCATTATGAGTTATAAAAACTCAGATAAGGTTGCTGTTGTACATGTTGACAAGTCCTCAAGTAGAGACAATCCTCTAAGAAAAAGACTGGATTTTTGCAGTTTACAGAAAAAAGTAAGATTGCTGTCATCAGAATCAGTTTTTGATTTATTGTACTCACCTTTCCCAGGCCTAAAGGAATGCTGCTTGCATGATGTGTGTTATATGTGGTTCATATTTTTCCCTATTTTTTATTGCTATTTTATGAATAGCACTTATTCACTATTGCAAAGATTTAGCCAGCTAAAGCTTTTTAGTTTTGAAAAATTGTTAGTAGTCAAAGCTTGCTTCTTTTGTTCTGTCTGTCTTTGGGCTTTATATATATATTTATGGGTAAGGTGCAATCTTTTAGTTGAATACCTCTTAGGTTCTGTTGATGCCAAAAGTATATTTAATAGTGAGTCTCAGTCTGACAGTTTTTGTATTGGAGGCAATTTGTCAGGAAAAAATCATTTAAAAAAGCCAACAAATTGTTGACTTTTTTTTGTCCTTCGTCTTCAACTTCTTCAATGTTATATAGCTATTAGTTTTAATTTTGAAAAGGAAATGGAAGGACTACCAATACCTTTAGGCCCAGTAATAGATTTGAGTTAGAAAGAGTGCCAATACAATGGTTAGTAAGAAAAACTAATTGTACCTTTTGAAAGGCAATTTTTATATGTATTGTTTCTATGAACATATAGTTGGTGTTCTAAAAATGTTATATGGTTTTGGATCTGACATTTTATTTTGTTTTAATTGTAAAACTGTCGTGCCTTCTTTGCTTTTCTGTTACATAAGATCAAGAAATAAAGTTTATGACTTCTCAAACAAAATTGGGGGGGGGGAAGCATTTGTGTTGTATGTAATAGAAAGATGTCTAGATGGCAATTTGTAAATTTGCAGCTGTGCCTACAAAAGCATTTTTTTTTTTCATAGACAGTTAAAGAAAACAATAGGATATTGCTTATAGACCTGCACATTGCTCAAAGCTTATTGAAAGTACTGAAGTACAGAAAAGTTTTCTCAAATGCACTGTTCAGTAAGGTTTCACATATTGTTTTATTAGAGTTTTTTCGCCTGCCTTATCTATTTGACATCTTAAAAGTTATCTGGATCTCATATAAATTTTAGTGGAAAAAATTCAGAATTTAAAAGAAATGTAAAGAAACTAATTAAAGTAAATAACTTTTATATACTCATGCTTGTGCCCATTTTAGCTGCTCTTTTTGCTGTGTATATTTTTTTTCCTTTCCTTGTAGCATGTCGTCTCTGCTCTTATGCTTTTTAGTTGTCCATGAATTGTCTCAACAATGTCACCCTTCCTTACTAATTATTTACACTCTTTGGCTAATAGCTAAACTTGTGACTGTTTCCTTTCTTCTGTCAAATGAATATTGTTGTAAAAAGTCAGAAATTAAAAGTTGCCTGAAGAGTCCCTTCAGCATTGCTTGGAATGTTTAAAAAATCTTAGTCTTCTTATTCATTTTTGTTCATCTGCTGATCTTGTGTTATTCCACAAATATCAAGACAAAGAAAACATCTCTTTTGGGGTTTGGGGTTAAGGGCATAAACACTTGATAGTTGTGGAGGTTTTTTTATAAGAAGTAACATATTAGATCATGCTTTCTGTTTTTTGACTAGCTTATCCCTATTTGTCTGTTTCATGTAAACTAGGCCGCCACACCATCGTTGACAGATTTGTTGAAATCTCCAGCCATCAACCAGGCTGCTAGCACCAAAAGCAGAGCTCCAAAGTCCAAACTCAAAAGACATCATTCTATAGATGCTTGTAGTGATTGTTCTCCTACCAAGCAGGAATATAGAAGCACAATACCCTCTAATGCAGATAGATCTGAAACAGGCTCTTTGTTGAACATCTCCTATGACAGTGACATTACAATCTCTAGTCCAGTGAAACCTTCAAAAGACTCACCATTAACCAGCTCAAAACCTGATCTAGTGCCTTCAGACAGCACAGAGCTCTTGTCTTCCGCAAGTAAGCCTGTTGTGCTGGCGTCTTTACTTAAGGCACCTACAGGCAAGGCATCTGCTACGCCAGCAGGTCACATCACTGTGATTGATTCTATTTCGGATCAGAACAACCGTGCACGCTCCCCTAATGAAAACAAAGACCCTGTGGCAGATCACAATTGTGAGAAAGCTACAGAAAATGCAAGGTCTCGCCCAGCAGTACCACTGTGCCTTATCCAGCCTGTGAGAAGTCCTGCTATATCCAATACTATGTTTCACAAAGAGAAAGAAATTACCTACATGACCAAGCAGCCTGTGAGCAATTTGCCAGCACAGTGGATGCATCAAAGGAATTTGCCTGTGCCTAAGATGCAGTCAAGGCCTTGTAATGCTCCAGGGGTAAGCTGACAATTTGATTTGATCTAAGTTTATTATTTCTTAAGCTCTCTGACATTGTGATTTTTTTTTCTCTTAAGTAACTTAAGTCAGAAGTAAATTCAAATAAATCCATAGTGTGTGACTTACATGGTTAATCATATTTTTTTTTTTTTCATTTTCCTCAATACTAATTTAAAAGTGAGAGGATCTCCTATAGTTATTTTTTGTAATAACCGGTTTGATTGAAATCTTGGAGGAACTGAACCTTTCAAAATTTCAAGTGCATTAGCTTTTTTCTTCCTGCCTCAAAATTGATTTGACATTCATATAGCAATCACAAAAAGTGAGTTGCGGTTTTGCATCATTGACTTTTACTCCTTTACCTTAACATTTTGACTTGACATCAGTGATGCAGACCTACAATTCAAATTCCCCTTCCCCACCACCTCATCACGTCGGTGATGCAGACCTACAATTCCACTCAATTTATGAGACTGCTACACATAGTTGGGATTCACTTAGCCAAAATCAAAGCACTAGTATGTTGGCTTGGAATCTCAATCAATATTCCCTATCCAATTTTTCCCCCTTTATGAACTCCCAGGACAAAAAGTAGGCGGTTCCAATTATTTTAAATATTTAAAAAAAAGGTTTCTGTGATTTTGTTTAGACTTTTTAAATGATATATATATATATATATATTTTTTTTGTCATTATCATTGAAGTGATAAAAAAATTAATGTGTATCCAACAAATATATCCTTCTAAACCTGCTATTTATTTGTACAATAGACTCTATTCATAAAAACAGGTCAACAGATGGAAAACTTAAATCAAGGGAAATAACTTGTATGTAATAGTAGTAGTTTATAAAAAAAAAAAAGGGTTATCTATCTAAGCTGATAGACTGTGCATGCACACAGTATTTTTTATCACAAAAGTTTCTTTTATCTTGAACTATCAAACCATCATTGCTCATAATCCAAATTTTCTCCCATTTTCCCTACAGACTCCTGTGATGCCCAGGACTGTTCTTCAACTTTCACAATGTGATGCTTTGGAGACGTCAATTTGAGTGACGTTTGTTGAAACCTTGTTTTATTATTGTACAGCGGAACCATGTGATAAGTGGACACTTTATGGTAGCTGAAAGGCTCAATTCAAAGGCAACAGACAGTTCAATGAAGATTTAATTTACAGAAGAGTGTGTGAGTGGTTGGTTCAGTTGTGTTTAGCTTTCACTAGCTTTTTTGTCTCAGTGTATTGAACCGTTCGATGGGCAAGATTGCACCAAAAGAGAGAGTTTTCATTTTGTCAAAAAAAACTAATCACATTTTACACCGTGTCCTATAGAGAGTTGCACATGCTTTTTACTTGTCAAGATGATTAGCAATATATCTCTGTTGGAAATAGTAACTTGATATTTTAAGAATTTTTTAATTCATAGAATAGTTTGAAAAAATCAAAAGAAAAAAAAAAGGAAACTATTTTTTAAAATTGTTTGCTATTTGATCATGCATCTCAAGATGTTTTATTATAAACCTTCATGCTGTTTTATTACTTCAGTGTCACTTTTTAAAGGAATTTCATTGTTTTCTGTTTTACCTGGTTTATTACCTGTTTTCTATTTATTTTTTTTAAATTTTTAAATAAGAGGAAAGATGATTTGATCATTGCAGAATTGCATGGTTAATTTAAACCAAAAGTATCTTAAATAGCATTTTATTTCAGTTACTCAAAAATCAATTACATTATAGGTTTTAGTTTCCTTTTAAATGTCTTTTAAAACTTTCAGGTCAGCAGTAAAGAGAAACTTTGAGTAATTGTAATGTAATAAAGATAAAAGGACTTCTTTGAATCACTACTAAGGACCCATTCAAACTGTTACCTTTGTGCATTATTACTAGATTGCCTTTTTATATCACCACAGTAAAATTTTATATTATAACTTAAACCTTTTATCATTAGTTGCTGAAGCACTACTTTTTATTCTTTTTTTTGTTTGCGATAATATTTAACTTCATGTATACCTCTTGTTTACTTTAACTTTAGGACCTGGTTGCTAATTGTTGAGGCTCTTTATTGTAATGCCTCTGATCAGACAATTGAATTTATAATTTGAAAATTTCTTTTAATATCATTTATGATTTAAGATGTTTTACGTTCATTGTATAAAATAGGAAGAAATGTGGATTCTCAAATGCACCTGAGCAAAGAAATGAGTGGCAGTACATGATAGTGAATGTCTGCTTCAGATCTGACTTAAAGCAGTATATTCTGTGAGAAGGGAGATGGTTAAAATCCTCTCAATAGCCACACTAAGACAAACATTTGTCCTGAATAATCTGACAGCCTTTTCCTGCCCATTGTGTGAAGTGAATAAGAACTGCCGAGATTTTCTTTTTACTTTTGCTCCATATGACTTCTGACTGCTGTAGGTCAGAGTTCATAGGTAGCTCTTATGTCACAAAGTCATTGCATATTTTCAGATAGGCCCCCAAGTGGCTGATGTAATGCATGTAAAAGTGAAGGGAGTCCCATATTGATTTTTGTCTGGCATAAAGCATAATGGGGAAAATTTGCCATTTCTTTCCTTATCCAAGTTTACTTTTATTAACTGTTAAGATCTACACATATCAAATTAATATTAGATGGTTGCAGGAAAGTTCATAAAATTGGTCACCCTGGAAGAGGGATTCAACCGGCCACCATTAGTTATATGTCCTGATTTGACTTATTGTATTACATTATCAGGGCTGGGAATTGCTGACCTAAGGCGGATTTGCGATCATTGTGACTTTATGTATGTTCCACTCATCAAAAGACGGCTTCCTCCTTTTTAAAAAAAAGTATTATCATATTTGTAAATAATTTGAGAAAAAGAAGAAAATAGAAATAGAGAACTCATGTTCGCGATAAAATTTCAGTCTTTTTTTAGCCTTGGCTATTCCCAGCCTTGATTATCAAATTTTTTTTTTTTACATGTGAAGTTCATACATGTGTGTTTCATTTCGCTATCAATAAATGCTTTAATAGTGAACTTAAACATGTCTAATTTTGTGAGTTTGATTGTACATGTTCTTCAGAACTTTCTCACTTATACAAATAAAGGTTCATGATGTTGAACGTTTTATTGAATTACAGTAGATCTGTATTCATTTAGATTATAGTTAATATATATTGATCTCCTGATAAGGGTGGTTGCAGTAAATAAAGTAAGGCCAGTAAATGTTTTGTTACTATTAGATCAGTATTTGGCATGTGCTTCTGAAATATTTTATCTGAATTATTTGTTGTATAGAAGGATGGTTCAAACTGTTAATACAGTAGAACCCCGCTACAACTGGATCTTTTCACGGCAGGATCTTGCAGGCAATGGGATCCTATTATAAACCCATTCTCTTTCCTTAAATATTTTTGTACTAGTTTTTGTTTATAAAGATATCGCCAAACTTTAAGCTTGCCCACAATGGGACCATGTTATAAATAAAAGCATAAAACAATCATGCCAAGACCAAACTGTTCACCCCATTGCCACTAATTTTTGTAAACTGTCAAATGCTAAAGACCCTCACAATAGAAACATTCTGCAATGCCACCAAATTAGGTTTAAGAGTTCGGGAGTAGGGTAGGGAGCAAGGAGAGGACACATAGTTGTAGCAGTATCTGTCACACGATCACACCATTGGCTGACGAGGCTGTTCACCCACCCTGCAGGATGCGAGAGTAGGCCATTTAAAATATAGGGTGTGTAATGGGGAGAAGGGGATGGTATGGTGCAGCAATTAATCCCGCAGAGTAGAGTGATGGGATGGGAACTGATGGCCTAGCTAGATTAGCCTAGGGTTATGCCCGTAGTATGCTTACAAGGGGACTTCTAACCCTGCCCATCTAGATCTCGTTGTAACCAAACTCTATTGTAAACCATTTCCAGGTGGTAAGTAATGCATAAATTGGCAAATGATTAATGTGTGAGGATCAAACTTAAGTTCAGTGCTGTGTTTTTGTATTAAATTGCCCATTAGCAGATATTTCTTTTCTGATGAGATTGGGGTACACAGTAACGGATCATTCAAAGCTTACAGGAGTTGTGCATGCCTTGTTCTTTCTCCATATCACCCTTTTAGAGACTTCCTGGCACAGTATAGTTCATATTAAGTAAAACGTGCAGAAGTTGGTCTTATTTTAGGTAAATTTTCAAACTTTAGAAGCAGCTGCGGCTTCTGCAAAGAACAATGCTATGAATTTATACGTACTGTTTTTGATACCCCAAGGACATCAACCTTTCAGAAGATCAGTGTTGCCTCAGAGTGGACTTTTATTTGAGGCCATATTATTTAAAACTATTTGTTTTTCATAGAAATTTTTTCTGTCACTGACAAATGAAATTCTAAAAAAAATATATCTATATGTGACCTACAATGAGCTTTATGTTATGCCTTAATTCTGTCTTCAATTTTTTCACACTTTATTTCACTTATGTAAAAAATTCTTTTGTGGGAATGGAAAGGTAGAATTATTGACATGCCAGTTTGCATGGCTAAATTAGTAAATGTCTTGAAACCAGTCCTAAAAACATATTTTACAAATTGAAAATCCTGATTTTTTTCTTACAGTAACATTCTTTTCCTTGTGCAAGTTAAAAGCAAAGTAGAGTTCTTTTTTTACTGTGCCAAGGCAATTAGCCAGTGAATGCATCACTTCTCTTGGAGAAGGATTCATTCCTCATGATAAAACTTGTACAGCATGAGTAAGCTCTTTAAAGCAGAGTCAAGCTAATTGCTTGAACAATATGCAAGCCTAAGAAGATCTAGTTCCATCCAAAAACTGTATGATTATGATGGAACGAAGCAATAGTTGTCTGAGCCCTTTCAAATTAGGACTGAGGTGAGACAGGACTTCCTGTTGTCAATGTTTTTTTTGCTAAAAGCTCCATATGTTGGTTAAAACATTCAGGCTATTGACGATTGGGAATGAAATGAAATTCAGAACAGCCTCAGAATCACATCCAGCTTGATAATTTGAATAACACAAATAGTTTTTTGTGCCCCAAATTCTTGTTCAATAGAAGACACAACGCAGAGAGCATTTGTAAATTTAGGCCTGAAAATTAACACAGAACTGTCCAGGCTGGTTAAAAAAAAATTTTTACAGCAGACATATATACTTTTTAGAAGGTAATCGTTAGAGGATGGCAACACTGAACAGCTTTACAAATCTAGGAAGTATACTCAGTATGCTCAACAAATATGAAAGATAGAGGGAGGTGTGAGGGCTAGAATGCAGAAATCCAAGTTGGCATGTGTTGGTTTGAAACAAGTGTGCACTAGAGAAACAAAAAAGATCAGTTTTTTTANNNTTTTTTTTTTTTTTTTGTAGTGGAGAATATTTATTGAAATGCTTAAATAATATTGAAGGTCTCATAATTATGTTTATGCATGTTGAAATCGCTGCAGGAAAAGTTGCTGTTTTTTTTTTTTTCGTATCAGATTATTCACCCATCTCTATATTTCTTCCCAAAAGTATCATTATTAGGGATGTTTTAATTGAAGGACTGGTCTCAAGACAGATGCTGTTTTTTTTTTTTTAAATGCATCAGAATTCTTCATTTTAAAATTAAATTTCCATTGAAGTGTCTGTTGCCATCATGAAATTTTTTTGTAAATAGTGCATAATTGTGTTCTGGTACTTAAATTCAAATGAATTTCATAGTTTTTGTTTTTTACCCTATCCATACATTTTGTTTGTTATCTTATCAGTAAACTGGGTTTTCCAGCATGGGACCATGTTTCATAATTAAAAATAATAATCACTACATATATACTGTAAACATCACAGAGGTAGACATGTCACTGGTATTTGACATCATAGATATTTTCCTTTTCAGAATTACCACCTGAGGTACGAATTAACTCGGAGCCATCGAGACAAATGCTGTTAGCTAGTTAATCTGCACCCTTAGTGCTGTCATGTTCTGTTTGCATTTACTTTGACTTTGCATTAGAAGAAGTACGACTCTTGCAATCATAACCAGTAGCAGCAATAGAAGACGCTCCCAACTGAAATAGCGCTTGCAGTTTAGTATGTTGACATTTCAAAGATGCAAAAAGTGTAAGAAAAGCATAAATTGGTAGTTGACATTGGCAAAACATGGTTTTTCAAGAAATGGAATCCCATGGAAAAGACCAAGAAAGTAGGAAAATTTATCGTTGACACAGGATGTTGAAAGAAGGAAGCAACTACGAGGAATAGGGGAGAAAATTTTAACTGCCACAAAGACAAAAGCTTTATGAAACAAGGCTCTTGTTAAGCCAGTGCTTGCAACTTTACACACAGTTGTGACATATGGGCGCTTACTCGCAGACCGAGGTGAAACAACATTGGCCTTTCGAAAAAAAACAATGGAAGAAAGTTTTAGGCATGAGATACGGAGTAAAGATTGCAAACGACTCACTGTTATTTATAACAAATGCAACGGATGGCATTCATATCTTGGAAAGTCGGTGCCTCTTCAGACATATTCTATGGAAAGACAAAGAAATTCCTGCAAGCAAAGCACTGAAAAGTTGGTTTTTTTCCTCTCACAAGGTGGCAAATTTAATGGAAGGCCATTTCCTTTCTAATTTCTGTTATCTTCAACAGAGACTCTCGTTTGTTTGACTACCAAACTCTTATATTAAAGAAATGTTGACAAATTCAGAGAAATCGCCATAGTAAGAACAGTGGAGTATGATGACAACTGTTACGTGTTAGCAAGAATTTAGAGGCAACCAAGGTAGCCATGTACATTGCAATACTGAAATGCGACGGCAATGAATGAAATTAAACATGTATCAATTCAATTAAGAAGTAAAATGATCTATGGTGGGTTTAGTAATGCTTTCTGGTCAGTGCTGACTTTCTGATGACTTTTTGAGCAGGCTTGGCGGCGGAAAAATATAAAGAAAACTGCACTATGTCTTCGAGGCTTGATGCCCAAAAAGTGATGAATTATTGATTGATAATGATAGGGACGATACACAGCAATAGGACTAGGCAACCTATATTTATTTAAAGTAATGCATAGTTTATGTTTAAAAAGGTTGTTTAGAAATAGTGACATTTGGGGGGGGGGGAGGGAAAGGAATTAAAATTTGAAGTGAAGTATTTGAAATACAAAAAAACTTTGGTGTAAAAACATGCCCATTGTACGGATAGTGTTTTCAATAGTTTTGTATATATCATTAAGCTATGGTTCATGTGTATAATTTTTTCGCTCTGCTTCTTTAGTTTTCACACTTTCACTTTCAGAAGTATATATTTCAATTCAACAATATTTATGTATATATGTTTAAGATAAGCTTGACATTCCATCTTTTTCTTAAAAACTTTTCCCTGGATCCTTTATTATAATAATAAAAACCGTCTTTCACACGGCATTTAATAAGTGTTTGTTCATCATCTTGTATTGTGTGTTTTGTTTGTGCGTCAGTTTTATATGTTTTGTTAATTTATTATAATTACCGTATAACAGCTCCTTGCTGCGCAGTTGAAGTCGGACGAGGTTAAATTGACTAATAAGTATAGATGCAAAAACAATCTTTGAAGTACGACATTTCAGACAAGTGAACCATGCACCTCAACATGATGATGTATAGACATGGGAGTTTTCTGGCACGCATTTACCGTAGTGATACTAGGAGTAGGAGAGTGGGAGATAAAAATCAGGCTGACAAAGTGATATATTGCATCTTTACCCCCAACTATTGGGGGAAAAAAATCGAATATAACTATTATAACTTAAGAAAAGAAGGGATCTTAATAAAATCCAGGTTGGTTAGGAGAGGGTAACACTTTATAAATATAATCCTATCTTGTGGTTAGATTTAGATTCTGTATCTTATTATCATAGCTCTGTCTAAAGTAAATATAAAAACTTTTGTAGCTTGCCAGTTTGCCTATAGTAATAATAATGCACCAAGAGTTTCAGATCTCGGGGTAGATTCGCTAGCCATTGTACCACCACAGAATGGAGGGAAGAAATGGTTAAAAGAGTAAAGAATTAAGAAGTAGGGTGAGAAGTCAGATTGATTGAGAGACTCAGTACAGAGAAAAATGAGTGTGAGGAGATGAAAAAGAGAATGTATGTTTATACAGTGTACCGGTATATAGAAAGATAGATGCATGGAGAAATTATAACAAGGCGCATAATATATATATATATATATATAATATATATATATTTTTTTTTTTTTAATATTTAAAAAATTATTTTTTTCAGAAAAAAGTAATAAAATTGTATTTAATTGCACAAGAAGGGGTTGAGGTATACGATTTTAAGTTACAATATGAAAACAAAAGTAGCTTTGACAAACTTCCAGGACAGCTTGGTCTAGGAACGGACTTTCATTTATGTGGGCTCGTTATGCTAGCTAGATTGAATAAATGCTGCATGCTGTAATTTGTCCGTTCCAGCACGGACAGGCAGAGGCAAAGAGATCCTAAAAATAGTAATTACTAATATCTATACTGACATAACTGAATCACATGGGTTTCCACTATTTCACACTTGCTGAATCAGTCTCCTTTCCCAGTTTAATGTTTAAGTTTTAACTTCAGCCTAAAAAGTTTTTTTTTTTTTTTTTTTTTTTGTGCTGCATCAAAGCATAGTCACTAGAACCTGACATTTGCAAGAGATGTAGTCTAGTCATGCTATAATAATAAACATTTTGACTTATTCATCGCGCTCTGTGGCAGGTATATATGTATAGTTTGGGTGTACAAACAATATCAATCAAAAGTACAAGCATCACGTTTGTGAACAATAATGTATTGAAATAATAATTCGCTGAGTTACCACAATGCATTTCGTGGACTCCATTCCACACCACATAAAAAGTTGATAAATTTTGCCTTTCATGGTTTTTAAATTGTTATATAATACTGTTTAACATATTATGTCATATAATGATCTAATATAATATAATATTTTAGTACTGTTATAACAGCTGAGAGAAAATGCCAATAATTTGATGCAGTTAATCAAGCTCAATCTTTTAAAAGCAAAGTTCTATATAAAAGTTTAGCACAACTAGATAACATTTGCACAAAATAATAATAAAAAAGGAATGTCAAACAACTTGAGCATGAAACGAGGCATTTACACTTAGCGATATTATTCTCTTTAAAAAATGCAGACCACTTGACTGTCAAAAGACAGGTAATCAAGAAAAGCAGAATGAAAAAACGTTTATTCTTCGATGTTAAAAAGTAGGCCCTTCTCAGTCTTGGCATTTTAATGGGATGTTGTGGAAAAAACAACATTTATGTCGTATTTATTATTCTTGCAGTTGCATACCATGATAAGTATGGTTTTGTTTTTCGTATGTGCGCATACAGAATTTTGCGCTTAAAGTTCAAAGCTCTTCGCCTTAAAAGCAATTAAAACAATTAAGATTGGCAAAGAAAATAAATTTACTCTGATAACACTCAGCGGACGCAAACTACATGTATTACCAAGGTTTTTCCTCGACCTGTAATGAAATATTGTCTTTAAAATATATCATTTAGATTTGCATTTGCATTCAGACTATCTTTTAACCCCCCTTCCCCCCCCCCAAATTTCAAATAAAATAAATACAATGAAATGAATATGTTCACCATGTTATTTATTTTATATTGTTACATTTAAAGGAAATAAAAATCTTGTATAATAATCTTCAGATGCTTGAAATTATTGCTTTGAATTTTTTTTGCCTGTATGGGTACAGGTCATTGTGCTTAATAGAGCCTAACTCTTTATCTCATTTGATAATTTATTTTTTATATTCTTGCGTCTGATTTTGTTATATGGACGG